>CM056049.1:428588778-428850427 GCA_029574335.1 Rana kukunoris
CCCCTGCACCAGGGACTTGTATCAATGCAAAAAAAAAAACTGAAGTTTTTTCGGGAGCAGTGAAACAATAAAAGTAAAATATTCCTTTAAATTTCGTACCTGGGGGGGGGGGGGGGGGTGTAAAGTAAGCATGTGAAATAGTGCATGTTTCCCGTACATAGAACTGTCTCTGCACAAAGTGTCATTTCTGAAGGAAAAAAAGTCATTTAAAAAATGACTCGCGGCTATAATGAATTGTCGGCTCCCGGCAATTCAGAGAGAATTCACTCATAAAAATAAAACGTGGGGGTCCCCCCAAATTCAATTACCAGGCCCTTTAGGTCTGGTATGGATATTAAGGGGAACCCCGCCGTCAATTAAAAAAAAATGAAGTGGGGTTCTCCCCAAATATCCATTCCAGACCCTTCAGGTCTGGTGTGGATTTTAAGGGCAACTCCACCCCAAATAAAATAAAAAAAATGGCGTGAAGTTCCCTCCAAAAATCCACACCAAACCCCTTATCCGAGCACGCAACCTGGCCGGCCGCAGAAAAAAATTTGCCGTGAACACCCCAAATTGTTCGTTGTTCGCCGAACAGGCAATGTTCGAGTCGAACATGAGTTCGACTCAAACACAAAACTCATCCCTACTAGCCAGTAGAAAGAAGAAGTTATGGTTGTATTACCCAAGTGGAAAAACATGAAGAAATAAATGTTGCTAATGTTGCTAACTCCAACTTGAGTAAATAATCTTGTAGTATTATCCATGGCACAAAAAGTTTCTAACATTAAATTGAGCCGAGTTGTGAGAATGAAATTATGCTGACCTTTTTATCTTCTTGCCGTACATACCTTTTTATTGATATTTTCACCGCGGCTTCCGGGTAGGTAATCCTGCGGGACTGGGCGTTCCTATTCACATGCTAGTTGATTGACATGCTTCCCATCGGCGCATACTGCGCGTCACGAGTTGTCGAAAGAAGCCGGACTGCGAGTCAGCTCTATACGGCGCCTGCGCACTGACGGTCGGCTTCTTTCGGCAACTCGTGATGCGCAGTATGCGCCGCTGGGAAGCATGTCAATCAACTAGCATGTGAATAGGAACGCCCAGTCCCGCAAGATTACCTACCCGGAAGCCGCGATTAAAATATCAATAAAAAGGTATGTACAGCAAGAAGATAAAAAAGGTCAGCATAATTTCATTCTCACAACTCGGCTCAATGTAATGTTAGAATTTTTTTTTAGGGTAAACCCCCACTTTAAGGCAGCCATCCCAGCATAGAAAGCAGCCTCTGTAATGGAACAACAAGGAGAAAGGGGTCACCAACTAAGTGTAGCATTAAAGTAAACCATTTTATTAAAAAGAAAATTGGCAACTCACTTGGTTAACATATAAAAGGCATGTCTCCAGACTGTCTCCGAGGAAAAAGCAGGAAGCTCTGAAATATGTAGCAATGCCCACAGGACAACCCACATGATGACACTTCTGCACCTGTGCCCCTGTGTGCTTCAGGGTGGTTACCGTTACTTTCAGTTTATCTTTTCAGCATTCCAGAGCCTTTGACACAGAGCCAGGTGGCTGCCCAAGCAGGAATGCATACTAGTGGGTCCAACAGCACTACTCCATGTGGAGATATGCCTTTTAACCCAGTCAGTTGCCAGTTGTCTTTACACAAACTGGAATATTTTAATGCTACACATAGCTGGCACCCCCTTTTTCCTCCTTGATGGTTATACTACTGGATCAATGTGTTTTGTGGCTGTTGGTGTTCGTTCTATAAGCTGAGTAGACGGGCAACTCCAGATTATAATGTTGATAAGATGCTTCAGTGTTACTGCTGTACACCCTGGAAGCAGGTATTCACTGACGCTTCGATGGACATAATTCATATTTTCGCTCCCAAAAATCGATTTTTGTTACATTAATTTTAAAACACAGCTTTTGATTGAAGATCAGTCAAATCCATAGACTGGATCGCATTGCTCTTTAATCAAAAGTTGTGTCTCTCCAAATAAAAAATAAAATAAAAATTGAGAACAAAAAATATATATTTTCTCTTACATTTATTGAGGCACAGCTTTTGATTGAAGATCAATCAGAACCAGTTGCACTGGTTTTGATTGATCTTCAATCAAAAGCTGTTTCTCTCATTGAACTGAAAGAAAATAACTTTATAAGTACCAAAAAATGCTAGTATTTGTAGTTTCATTGCTCTAGATTACTTTATTAGAGTCTTATTGTCCAGTCAGTGTATATGTTCTTCAGACCATAAAACACATTTTCTCCTCTATGTAACAAAATAATATAGCTCCCTAGCTCCCTTCTTGATATTTTTGCTTTTAATCCAGCATAAAAATAGCCATCATTAAATAGTTTTTTTAACTAGCAATTATAGGGATACAAATAGTGGGACTTTAAAGGTGCCAAAGAATGAATTTACAACATGATAAAAATTATTATTTTCATTCAATATCAACATTTTTAAATTGCAATAAAAGTGTTCAGGGTAGCATGCAAGTCATACAACAGTGCAGCCACTTCTGCTCTACATGTTTCGCCAAGTGAGTTTCTTCAGGAGACTTAAGAGTGCTGCATATAGTTGATGCTTTAGGTGAAAAGGATAATTATTAATAAATGTTTACAATAAGTTGTATTATGTCAATGTTGTTACAATTAAGTTAAAGTGGTAGTAAAGCGCTGACTTTTTTTTTTCTTTACACCTGTAAGGGAAAAGGCATAATAAGCTAGTATGCACCGTATACTAGCTCATTATGAAATACTTACCTTAGAACGAGGCGTGGGTGTCCCTCCCGGTCCACGCCGAGGCACTGACATTTCACCTCGGCGTGTCTTCCGGGTATGTCACTTCCGCTTATGTGCGCGGGAGACTTCCTTCTGGCAAGGACCGGCGGCTGCCGGCCCTTAAGCCAAAAATCCCCTGTGCGCATATGCCACTGCATTCAGCTTCTCATTGCAAGGGGAATATTTTCTAAACTGTAAACCTGCTGTCTCTGAGGGAAGAGGAGCGAGCGCTGCTGAATTACATAGTCGCGATCTCCTGTGTACCTGGTGCTTTGTCTCGCACAGCCATGCTTTCTGGCCCCGCATTGGGCCACTGTTCTGTCTATCATATAAGCAGGGCTAGGAGGCTTGGCTGTGAGTGACAGAGAGCTGGTTACACAGGAGATTGTGGCTCTGTGTAATTCAGTGGCGCTCGCTCCTCCTCTTCCCTCGGAGACAGCAGGGTTAATCCCACACTGTGTAATCCAACACTGGCAAGGCTGCAATGATGGGAAAGGTGAGGCTGCAGATGGGCACTGAACAGGCTGAATTGTTGGGCAATTTAATGGCTGCAGATGGGCACTGAGCAGGGTGCATTGTTGGGCAATTTAATGGCTGCAGATGGACACTAAGAAGGCTGCATTTTTGGGCAATTTAATGGCTGCAGATAGGCACTGAGCAGGGTGCATTGTTGGGCAATTTAATGGCTGCAGATGGACACTCAGAAGGCTGCATTTTTGGACCATTTAATGGCTGCAGATGGGCACTGGGTAGGGTGCGTTGCTGGGCAATTTAATGGCTGCAGGTGGGTACTGTGAAGGCTGCATTGTTGGGCAATTTAGAGGTTGCAGATGGGCACTGGTAAGGCTGCATTGATGAGCTGTTGTTTTCTGAGATGTTTTCCTGAAACATCCCTCCTATAATGAAGGTGCGTGTTATACGCTGATAAATACGGTAAGTATAACTTCTTTTGTACTGCATACAGTTCAGTTTTTTTGTAGTGAATTCAGCATTAAATTGTCTTTAAATTTACATACAAACATGCATTTGACGCAAAATAAAATTTCTTATAACCCCGCAAATTTGCAAAACATTAAAATTACCAAAAGTGTCCATAATTTTTGCCACCACGGTATGCATGTTTGGATAGTACTAGGATATTGCCCCATTCACCATAAAGGTGAAACAATATTATGATATGATCAGCCCTGTTCTGCAGTCCAACCTCACAGAAAAAGTCAGGTATTCTGCACTACCATCTAATCTCCATTTTATCGTCGTGTTTTGGCAGGAGTTGGAAGATCGAAACCAGGACCTGGAGAAAGAGCTGCAGAAGTCAGAGCAAAGCCTGAAAGAAACGCATATGGAAAGGGACAGGATACGAGAAGAAATCAGCCGAGCAGGAGATGAGCTGGATGTAAAGATCTGTCAGCTCAATGAGTTGCGTTTGGGACTCTCCCAACTCCTAGAAAGCAATTAGGTTTTTGGAAAGGGTTGGTGCTGAGAACTATTGATAATGATTGTATGCCTAATGTAATTTAGGGCAACGTTAGCTTTGTTCCTGGGAGCTAAACAAAAGAGACAGGTGAGCCTGGATTGCTGGAGTTCAACTATAGCCGCTTCATTCTGTTTACTGGCTAAATGCCTGTAAATCATGTTGGTGTTCTAGCCCAGGCAGCTGTAGATGTAGGAATAACAGATCACCTGCTTAGCCAGGACGAGCATACTTAGTTACTCTTATTTGTAATAATTACAGTGCGAAAATAATGGAAAAATAGATTTTTTTTTCATCTACAATTTCTATCAATTTTAAACCAGGAACAAAAGCCATGAAACAAAACCAGAATGAACTGCACCCAAATGAGGGGTATGTCTATGTAAATTACTCAGTTCCCTTCAATGAGGTATAGGATACTCCATGTATGTAACCCATCTTCACTTCACATCCCAGACCAGCTTTCCAAAGACCGGTGCAGCAAACTCTCCCTGTGAAATCTGGGACCAGCTATCTAATTGCCTTAATTAAACTCATGATTGGACTGTTATTATCTTATCAGAAGAGACATTCACCTGTTATCCTAAACATTTTTTTTTTTTAAGCACTTCATGTTAGATATGAAGTATGGTACTGCAGCTTGCTGAGACTAGTGCGCAATAACTCTCACTGCCAAAGCTAATCCTTCTTAGAGGTATAAAAAGCCATGGAGACAGCAAATTAAAAACTGTGAGAGAAGGGCCCTTGGCCAGTAGAGGAAAGGTACATTCCCTGTTTAATTGAATATGTATCAAAGATCAGGGTTAGAATGACCAGTGAAATATAGTCTTTAATTGATGGCCCATTACAGTGTTTTGTGGTGATATAATAGAATAAGAGAATAAATTAGGGAGCCATCATTTAGACAAGAATTTGCATTGCATGTTCTAATGTCTTGCAGTTTGTTCTTTTAAGTACTGTAGGCTCAATGCTTGTCACTCACATGCTGTTTTCAGTGACTGTAGCCAAAAACTTATCGCAGCCTGAAATGCCACAAATAAGTGCATACATTATTTTCTAATGTAATGCTTCTCAATCTTTTTTCCTATCAGGAACAGTCTGGCAATGTTCCTAAAGTCATAATGACTCCCTTTGTTACACAGATTATTTTACGCTTTTTAATGGTAGAAGATTAAAGGCTTACTAAAACCTTGTTTTTTTGTTTGTTTTTTAATTAACAAACATGTCTTATTTACCTCCCCTGTGCAGTTGGTTTTGCACAGAGTGGCTCCTTTTCTGGGGTCCCTCAGCGGTGCTCATGGCTCCTGCTCTTCTCGCGTGCCCCATCGGAGAAGCGATCTCCTTCAGGACACCCGCGTAGGTGTGCTCCTGTGTCCTGCTGCTCTATTGACACAGACAGCAGGACTCTTCCCCACGTCATTGGATTTAATTGACAGCAGCAGGAGCCAATGGCTGCACTGCTATCAATCTATCCAATCAGGACACGATATACCAGCTAGAGCTAGTGTGCTAGTCCCTGGGGCGAGAAAGAACAGGATCAGGTAAGTAAAAAGGGGGGCCTAGGGGGGCTACCCCTTTAAGCTTTTAGTTTAATTTAGCTATATGTATTTCAGGTAAATCACAACAAAAGGTGCGCCGTGTCTTACAGTTTGTTTTCTTTCTAAAGCAGCTACAACTTGAGTAAAAATGCCTGTCTCCTGCCAGCAATTGCTATCAGCAATGCTTACGCTCCCTTCTGGTTGGAGAACTCTGACTCAGCAGGGGGAATGTCAGTCCTCAGGAGTGTGCTATTTACAGGGGGGCAGGACTCTGAAGTGTGCTATGTACAGGGGGAAGGTACAGAAGTGTGCTGTATACAGGGCGCAAGGCTCAGGAGGGTGCTCCATACAGAGTACAGAGTTCAAAAGTTTGCTGTGTACAGGGGGCAGGGTCCTGAAGACACAAAGTACAGGGTACAAGGCTCAAGCATTCTCTATGTACAAGGTGTAAAGTTAAGTACCGCATGCTTCACAGGTCCACTTACAGAGGGTGTGCAGACTAGGCTTATGAAGGAGCTGTCGCCGGGACAGTTGAGCTGTCATACACATTACCCGCCCCCTCCCTCTTTCATAGAGATACTGCTGGGCATTGGCAGTTGATATCTTTCTGATCTCTTACTCCAATTGGACAAGACTGCTGCTGATCAGCCCTATGAATTGGTCTGGAGACATGTGTCTTGCAGCGCTGCATGTCTGGGGCACTGTGACTCTGAGTGGCTTTGTGTGCTGTGTGTGTTGAGGGTTAATATGACACCAAGCCACCTCAGCATCCAGCAGTCATAAGTGCAGCAGCAGGGCTCAGATTCGTTTCAGACAACTTTGTGTGTCCATTCCGCACCCCCATAGCGAAGCCACTGTGCTCCCACACTTTGCAGCCTGCTGACAGGACACAGGCTTTTCTACTCAGGCTGTGGAAGGTTTTTAAACACATCTTTTTATGCACATGGGATGCATTTAGCTGACTAAAGTTCAATTGGGCTTTAATGTAATATACTGAGAACAGAATAAAACAAACTAACAAATATCGCTGTAAGATCCATATGCCCACAGATTAGTTCTTGTAATAGAATCCCTTTTCTAAACCCAACCTATTTCCTACCCTTCCCCTCTCCACTTACCTACTATATTTAAAAGCACCCAAATTTACACTTGAGGGTAGTTCTGGGCTCACTCCTGCTTTTTAGAAATGGTGCAGATTGCCTGCATATAAATTGAATAAGCACATAGATTGCAGCCTGCACTGCATGCATTTGCATGAGTTTGGTGGGCAGGGTGATTTTTGCATATTAAGTTAGGCAGTGCAGCAATATTAATTCAGCAGAGTTTGGCAATTGATGCCCTTTGCCAAACTCACCCATTGAAGCCAATGAGACCATGCCTGTAAAAAATAAACAGGCATTTAAGAGGCAGTAGTATTATCTCCTGAACACCTGAAAACCACCTCTGAAAAGTGTCCAATTGAACCTGACCTTTGAGAGGAGGGGATGGTGAGAAATAAGCTAGGTAAATAAACAGGTTTAGATTTTCAAGAATAACATGGCCCACACCGCTGCTGTGGTTCATCCACCAGCAGCTATGTCACTAGGGGACACAAGTGTTACTTAAGGAATTGAATTCCTATCAACTGGTCAAATTACAACCCAAGGTCCTACAATTTTTGTATAGCACTCTTGCCATGTCTAGTCATGTACTGACCAATGTTCATTGTCAAAGGTACATGTGTTCTTGGAGTATCTTTTGACTGATTCCTAGGATAATTCTGTATGTTTACCCAAGTTAATGCTGCACAATAGCCTACAGGAGGAACAACGGAGTACTTTAGAAAACCTCATCTTGTGGCCACTATTCCTCCCACTGTTAAGCTCTCACAAGCTACCACTAACGATTTGCCCCCTTCCCTTTCTATAGAACTACATTTCAAGTTCAGCTTAGGCATATTTGCAGCTTTGTCACTAGCTTTGCAATCAAATGTTTTTGAGGGCATTGAGACTGTGCTAGCCATTTTATTGCTTTAGCTTTTCAAGTGGTACTACCAGACAAAAAAGGGATTTTTAATAACAGCTTACCTGTAAAATCCTTTTCTTGGAGTACATCACGGGACACAGAGCGCATAGCCATTACATATGGGTTATATGGAGTACCTTCAGGTGTGGACACTGGTGTAATCAACTTCACAGGAAGTTCCTCCCTATATAACCCCCTCCCACTGAGAGTGCTTTAGTTTTGTAGCAAGCAATTTCTCTGAGGTTACACAATGTTCCCACAAAGAGGGGTGGGAGCTCTGTGTCCCGTGATGTACTCCAAGAAAAGGATTTTACAGGTAAGCTGTTATTAAAAATCCCTTTTTCTTGATCGTACATCACGGGACACAGAGCGCATAGCCATTACATATGGGATGTCCCAAAGCAATGCTCTATGAAGGGAGGGAGACCGTAAGGCAAAAAATAGCCAAACAGAAACTATATCAGGAGGAAAAATAGCTCCACCAACAGAAAAAGGGGGCGTGAACCGGGCCAGAGGATTCTATACTGCTGCCCGTAGGACCGCCTGCCCAAATGCTGCGTCCGCAGCCTTTGTGACGTCCAACTTATAAAATTTAGTAAACGTATGTACGGAAGACCAGGTTGCCGCTTTGCAAACCTGTGCCATAGAGATCTGATGGTGTGCCGCCCAAGAGGCACTCATGGCCCTCGTAGAATGGGCTTTAACTGATAAGGGAGGTGGAACGCGCTTCAGACCATAGGCCTGAAAAATCAGCTGCTTAATCCACCTAGCCAAGGAAGACTTGGCAGCCGGCTGACCCTTCTTGGGGCCATCCGGAAGAATGAAAAGCACATCTGTTTTCCTAATCTTTTCTGTAGCCTTGAGATAAACCCTCATGGCTCGGGACCACATCCAAAGTATGAAGCAATCTTTCCTCTCTGGACTGGGGAGTAGGAAAGAAGGATGGTAGGACTAGGTCCTGATTCAAGTGAAAACTGGATATGACCTTAGGAAGGAAAGAAGGCTGAGGCCGCAGAACCACTCTGTCCTTATGCAGAATAAGGTACGGTTCCCTGCAAGACAAGGCTGCCAGCTCGGAGACCCTTCTGGCCGAAGCCATAGCCACCAAGAAAACCAACTTTCGGGTTAGCAGCACAAGAGGGATTTCTGTCAGGGGTTCAAACGGCTGCTTTTGTAAAGCTGACAAGACCAGATTTAAATTCCAGGGGCAGAGGGGAGCTCTAATAGGGGGATTTACATGCAAGACCCCCTGCAAAAAGGTTTTTACAAGCGAATGTGTGGCCAAAGGCCTTTGAAACCATATCGATAAGGCAGACACCTGCCCCTTTAGAGTACTAAGAGCCAACCCCTTGTCAACGCCAACCTGGAGGAATCGCACCCCCAGATCCTGTCAATAAAAAACTTGCGAGGATGCCCTCCTTGACCCGACTCGCACCACTCCACATAGGTTCTCCAGACTCTGTAATAGATATTTCTAGAGACTGGCTTTCTAGCTTGAATTAACGTAGATATGACTTGGGCCGAGAGGCCTCTGCCCTTAAGAATTAGAGATTCAGCCGCCAAGCCATCAAATTTAGCTGCTGTGAAGCAGGGTGGTAGATCGGGCCCTGAGACAGCAGATCTGGGCGCAGGGGGAGTGGCCACGGTGCCCTTACTGACATCCTCACGATGAGTGCGTACCAAGCCCTTCTGGGCCAGGCTGGGGCCACCAGGATCACCGGCCTGCGCTCCACCCTGATCCTTCGTAGAAGGCGGGGAATCATCTGTAGTGGAGGGAACGCATACAGGAGAGAAAACTGGTGCCAGGGGCAAACCAACGCATCGGTCCCGTAGGCCGAGGGGTCCCTGGCTCGGGATACAAATTTGTCCAATTTCTTGTTGAATCTTGTTGCCATGATGTCCACATCGGGAACTCCGAATCTTTGGCAAATCTCTTGGAATACCTGGGGGTGAAGAGACCACTCTCCCGGAGCAACTGTTGACGACTCAAAAAATCTGCTTGAGAATTGTCTATCCCTGGGATGAACACTGCTGAGATGCAGGGTACATGGGCTTCGGCCCATGCAAAAATTAGGTTTACTTCCCTTTGAGCCGCCAGGCTCTTTGTGCCCCCCTGGTGGTTTATGTATGCCACCGCCGTGGCATTGTCGGACTGTATCCTTACTGGCAGACCCTGCAGGGGGAGAGTCCAGGCGACCAGGGCCAACCGAACAGCTCTGATCTCTAGGACATTGATGGGAAGCAGACTTTCTGCCTCTGACCACTGTCCCTGCTGGGTCCGTTTTCCTAAGATTGCCCCCCAACCTGTTAGGCTGGCATCTGTGGTTACTATTTTCCACGAGATGGGGCAAAAGGTTTTCCCTTTTGATAATTTTTGAGGGATCAGCCACCAGTACAGGCTGTGCCTGACTTCTGGAGAAAGAACTAATGGACGGTCTAATGCCTGTATGGACTTGTTCCAAGCAGAGAGAATAGCTGCTTGCAGAATTCTGGTATGGATCTGGGCGTAGGGCGCTGCTTCGAAGGCGGCCACCATCTTCCCCAGCGGTCGCATGCATAGGCGAATAGTCGGCTTCTTTTTGCCTAAGACTATTTGAATCGTTTGAATCAACGACCTGATCTTCTCTTGAGGTAAAAATACCTTCTGGCATTCTGTATCTAACCGAAAGCCTAGATATTCCAACTGTCTTGTGGGATGTAACCTTGATTTTTCTTGGTTCACAATCCACCCGAACTCTTCTAGATGCCGCACTGTGCGGACTACTGCATGATTGAGGTTGGAAGCTGAACTGTCGATAACCAGGAGATCGTCCAGGTATGCTAGGACCAAGATGCCTTCTGTCCTTAGGACGGCTAGTACCGGGGCTAACACCTTTGTGAATACCCGTGGAGCTGTTGCCAACCCGAAAGGGAGGGCTACGAACTGATAATGACTTTGGTTTATCGTAAAACGAAGAAACTTGTGATGTGCTGGGTAAATTGGCACATGCAGATATGCATCCTTTATGTCTATAGATGCTAGGAAGTCGCCCTGATGCAGGCTGGTTGTCACTGAACGTATGGAGTCCATACGGAAGGTCTGAATCCTTAGAAAGCGATTTAGGCGTTTGAGGTCTAATATAGGCCTGACGTCGCCATTGGGTTTTGGTATAACAAAAAGGTTGGAGTAGAATCCCAGACCCCTTTCTTGGGTTGGTACTTCTACAATTACTCCTTGGAGCAAGAGGCGATCCAACGCCTTTACGAGAGAGGCCCTCTTTTAACGGGTCGCTTGGAAGACTTGACCCCTGAAAATGAGGAGGGGGGATTTCTCGAAACTCTAGTTTGTAGCCTGAGGCTACTACGGACCGAACCCAAGAGTCGGGAATTCTGGCCTTCCAGACTTCGGAGAAAAACTGAAGTCTTCCCCCCACCCAAGAGAGTGGGGGCGCCCCTTCATGAATCTGATTTGATGACTGGTTTAGCCGGCTTGCGAGACCAGGGCCTCTTGTTTGCCGCGGCTTGTCCCTGTGGGCGGCTATTAACTGTTGAACGCCCGGGAGGCCGTCGATACTGACGGGAAGTCGAAGGGGCCGAGCCTGCAATGGCCTGTCGTTTAAACGTGGGCCCACGCGGTCTTTTCTTGACCGGTAAGGAAGTACTTTTTCCACTTGATATGGTGTGGATATATTTATCTAGGTCTTCCCCGAATAGTCTTCCCCCATGAAAGGGAAACCCTGCTAGAAGCTTTTTGCAGGGTGCCTCTGCTGACCAGTTCTTTAGCCACAAAAGACGACGCATGTGAACCATCAGTAGAGATAAACGGGATGCCTGTTGGATGGAGTCCTTAATAGCATCTACTGCAAAGCAGAGAGCCCTAGGGAATTCTGCTAATTCATGAGTATGCTGAGCCGGCATGTCCTTCAATATATGCTTTGCCTGATCCTTCAAGGCCTGACAAACACCAATGGCTGCTACTGCTGGCTGAACCATGGCACCTACTGAGGTAAAAGCTGCTTTCAGTAGGGTCTCGAATTTCTTGTCGACCGGATCCTTGAACATATGGACATTTTCAACCGGACAAGTCAGGGATTTATTCACGCAGGAAATGGCTGCGTCCACTGTAGGGAGAGCCCATTTCTTTACATATTCCTCTTCCATAGGGTAGAGAATAGAGAATCTTTTAGGAGGGACAAAGATTCTATCAGGTCGAGCCCAATCTTGGTAAATCACGTTCCGCAGAAGGGGGTGCATTGGAAAGGATGCACCAGTTAATGGGGCCTTTAAAGAACCCAATGAGGATACCTCCGGGGCTACTAGTTCTGGCACTGGAAGTTTAAAGGCAGTGCGAACCATATCTGTCAAAGACTGGATCCACAGGCCCTCCGCTTGAGAGGCCGAAAAATATTCATCTATAGTGGAATTTTCCCTGTCTGAACCGTCGGGACTTGGGTCTGCCTGATCCCCTTGTGGGTCCCGTTCCTCTGAAGAGGAGACCTCCGCATCTGAAAACCCCACACTGGGTGAAGGGGATCTAGCCCGCTTGCTACTTGGGCAAGGACGGGAAAACAACGCAGTTAACCTTTTCTCTAGCCCACACATGGTGGCTGCTAGCATTTCTTCCGTCACGTAAACGGGAATGGGTGGATCGGGGCCGCCTCTGCCCCCAGCACCCCCAATGGCTCTTGTACTATGCCACTCGGTGTCCTGACTGGCGAGGGTGGGGCCGTAGAAGCCTGGCCCAAATCCTCTGACCCCGATGGAGACCCCTTTTGCTTTTTGGTACCTTTAGCAGCCTTGGCTGGTCCAGATCCCTTTGGAGCCATTGTACAACCTTGGGTCACCCCTATAGCCAACACCTGACTGTTGTAGCTAGGAATAACCAATATGAGGGCAGGTATGAGAGAAAATGAAAAAGAACTAATTTCTCTCTTTTTCTTTTATATTTCTCTTTTTTTTTTTTTTTTTTTCAAAAAAATCTTTTTTACCCGCCTGGGAGGTGGCAATACCGAGGAAGCCTGTGAGTATTGACACACCAATGCCCGTTAGCCGGAGTCCAAGGTAGACTCAGATACTGCTGGATCTAAGGCTGAGTCCCTTTAAGCAAAAAAAACCCTTTTTTTTTTTTTTTTTTTTTTTTTTTTTTTTTTTTTCTGGTCTATAGTGGACCTAAGTCCTAGACCTGAAGATCCACTAAACCGCCACTAGGTGTCCCTGTGTGGCCAAAAGACCCAGCTGCACGCTCTGTATCCTTTCTTCCTCTGCCTCCAGGAGGGAAAGACCAGCCAGAGAAAAGTTTTTCCTTTATACAGACCCTGACGCTGCTGGCCCGCCCCCCCGACGCACGCCGACGCTATAAAAGGCGGCGTGCACGCGCGCGCGTATGCGCGCGCACACACGCGCGCATGATCGCGCGCGCGACGATCGCGCGCACGATCGCGCGCACCACGCCGAACCCACATGGAGGAAGCAGAGCAGAGGAACAACATGGACCAGCGTTATGCAGCACCAACAGACACCAGGTAAGCACTAATCTTATTGTAGTGCACACACAGCGAGGAAGCTGTCCCCATGGGCTTCCTAAGAAACAGGAGTTTTAACCAGCAATTTCCTCTTTAAAACATGTGGGGTTGCAGTATCAGTGTTAACAGGCAGACCTGGGGTGAGTAGCAAATATATAACTTACACAAGTATACATATATCTACATGTTATCTGGGTAAACATTAGAATCCCATCCTGCCTCAACAGACATAGTGGAGATAGTGGCTGATGCACAAGCATACCATTAGCCAACCCAGAACCCCCAGGGGGATACCTACTGTCGAACCAAGTCCCGCAGGTTCCCTCTTACCTGCTCCACGCCGCAGGGTATTGCAAAATGCAAGAGGCCCAGCCTTCCCCCCATCTCCGTGGGTATTGTCTTGGACCTTCAGGGACCGGGGTCCTGTGTTAAGGAACCCACACCCCTGGACCTATATAGCATCCTGGCATCAGTAACTTTTAGTTCTTGGAAGAGACTAAAGCACTGGAGCCCAGAATCCAGCCCTCCAAGGAGAGGCATTATAGGCAAAACCCCACTCCAGCAGGGCCCGGGTACCGTACATCTTGGCTCTGAAGCACTTCGGACGGATCCGGCTAGCTATCCTGGGTCCCGAGACCTCCGAGGGACAGCTAGACGTGACCAACACCTAAGACACTGGCGGAAAAACTAAAGCACTCTCAGTGGGAGGGGGTTATATAGGGAGGAACTTCCTGTGAAGTTGATTACACCAGTGTCCACACCTGAAGGTACTCCATATAACCCATATGTAATGGCTATGCGCTCTGTGTCCCGTGATGTACGATCAAGAAAAGCTAGTATTGTACTGCTTCCTAATGTTTATTGTGCCCCTCCTCAGGCACAATAAACCATGCTAGTGGTAAGATATCCCCCTTGAATACAACAGTCACCAAGTCCAAGTAAAATCTTCTACACTGCCAATGTTCACAATTCCAGGAGGGGACATTGCCCAGATCACCGACACATTTCACGGTAAAAACAACAACTTTATTAAAAAAAATGTAATGCAATGTACACACATACAATATAGTTTAGTTCATAGGTTACATGTAATCCAATTGTTCAGTTCAACAGGCCAGCAAAGGACAAAAAGGGGTAAATGCATTAAATACATGCCAATACATTAATGTATAACTAGCAGATGCGTGCCAGGTCTAATGCCCAAATATGGAAACCCAATAATGTATGAAAGGGATGATCTTCTCAGACACAAGTGGCGGGTTTTGCCAATGTTCTATCCCAGACCCTATTATATTAAAGCGGTGGTTCAACCCAAAAAAAATGTTTTAACATTACATGCAGGCGAGTTGTTATGACAATTGGCTGTTTTTTTTAGAAATCTTTGCCGTACATACCGTTTTAGATGTATATGTTCACCGCGGCTTTCGGGTATAATCTGCGGAACTGGGCGTTCCTAATTGATTGACAGGCTTCCGACCGATGAAAACAGCGCGTCACGAGATGTCTGGCTTCTTTCGGCAACTCGTGACGCTCTGTTTTCGTCTGTCGGAAATCTGTCAATCAATTAGGAATGCCCAGTATCGCAGATTATACCCAGAAGCTGCGGTGAACATATACATCTAAAACAGTATGTACGGCAAGGATTTTTTTTTTAACCACTTAAGGACCGCCGCATGTACATTTACGTCGGCAGAATGGCACCGACAGGCACATCAACGTATATATACGTTGGTGCCTTGGGGGGGATCGGGGGTCCGATCGGACCCCCCCCCGTACATGCGGCGGTCCGCGCGGCTGCAGGAGCGATCCGACGAGTGGGGGCGGCTATCCGTTTTCATCCGCCCCCTCCGGATCGCTCCCAGCCAATGCGCGCGCCCGCCTGACCTGTCACTTCCTCCTCCTGTGTAAACACAGGAAGGAGGAAGCGACGTGATCTCTCCCTCGGCGTTTTGTTTCAAGCGCCGCTGAGGAGAGATCACCACAGAACAAGTAAGTCCTGCACCAACACTACACTACACACACACATTTAACCCCCGCGATCGCCCCCCCCCCTCCCCCCTGTCACAGTGTCACTGAATGCAGTAATCATGTATGATTACTGTATTTAGTGTCAGTGTGACAGACAGTGTGACAGTCAGACAGTCAGTAGTGTCAGGGTAGCCCCCCCCCCACCCCCCCCAATAAAGTTTTAACCCCCTGATCACTGCCCTAGTTAACCCTTTCACTCCCTATTGCCAGCGTCACTAAGCGATCATTTTTCTGATCGCTGTATTAGTGTCGCTGTTCCCGCTAGGTAGCTAATTTTTTTTTAATGCGATTTTTTTTTTACTAAAGACATGCGGCTAAATAAATTTTGGCCTAAATGTTTGACTAAAATTTAGTTTATTGGTTTTTTATTATAACAAAAAGTAAAAAATATTGATTTTTTTTCAAAAATGTCGCTCTATTTTTGTATATAGCGCAAAAAATAAAAATCGCAGAGGCGATCAAATGCCACCAAAAGAAAGCTCTATTTGTGGGAAAAAAAGGACGCGAATTTTGTTTGGGAGCCACGTCGCACGACCGCGCAATTGTCTGTTAAAGCGACGCAGTGCCGAATCGCAAAAACCCCTTGGGTCATTTGCCAGCGTATTGGTCCGGGTCTTAAGTGGTTAAAACAGCCGATTGTCATTATAACAACTCGCCTGCATGTAATGTTAAAACAATTGTTTTGGGTGAACCACCGCTTTAAGTAGGACATCTTCAATGTATGTAAATGAGCATTCTGTAGGGAAGAGTAAGATTCACCTCTCGAACCGAAGGTTCGCGCAATTAATTTATGGGCTGTAAATAGTGTTTCATGTAGAAATACTGTCATCACCTATACCTTTGATTTGACTGTACCCCCTGTTTTCCTGCATTTTTGGACCTACAGCGCCTCTTTTCAAAGCTGCTAATATCTGGGACTATATTTTATGATGTCTTTATATTGTGCAAGGCATCACCAGCATGCTGTGTCATAGCTTAAACTCACACCATACATCTATTTGCACACTTTAACATTCCATTCTGGAACAATTAATGCAAAGTAAACACGATATGAAAAACAAAAGAGTGGATAGCTCTAAAAAGATCACTTGGACAGTGTATAACAAAAAGGACAATATTCTTTCTACACACTAACCATAAACCTTAATTTTTTTGCTATTCATATCATCAGTTTATGATCAGTGTATTTACAAAGGTCAGAAATAAGCTTGAACAGGAAAAAAAAGTAGTGAAAATGTGGACACAGCCAAAATAATTTCATAGAATCTAATAAAGACTTGGATTTAAGTTACAGACTCTAAAGTATCACACTGTCAATATATAAGCTACATACAGGCATTATAAACATCTACAGAGGTTTTTTTTATTTTTTATTCCTTCATGAACCCTTTAAGTGGATAGTACACTCTATGGCTAAAAGCATGTAGACACCTTTTCAAATCATTGAGTTCAGGTGCACAAAGCCAGGTCAATAAAAAAATAAGTTGAGGAGTTCGGTGTGGTGAAACTCCAATACCCTGTTCATAGCCTTGATCTCAACCTTATTGAACACCATTAGGATGAATTGGAGTGAGAACTGCAAGCCAGGTCTTCTCATTCAACATCAGTACTCAACCTCAGAAATGCTCTTTTGGCTGATTGGGCACAAATTTCTAAACGCTCCATAATCTTGTGGAAGGCCTTCCCAAAAGCAGTAGAGGCAGTTAAAGCTGCACAGGTATACTCAACTCTATATTAAGGCCCATGGTTTTGGAATGGGGTGTCCAATTAGCTCAAATAGGAGTGTCCAATTAGCTCAAACTTTTGGCTATATAGTATATATCCATAAAATTAAGTATTCCCAGACATATTGCTACTTTTAATTCCAGAAGGCATTTTTAAGGAAAATATTGATGTATTTCTTAGCAACTCTTAAGGCCTGTACACACAATCGGATTTTCCGTCAACAAATGTGTGATGGCAGGATTTTGTTGGAAAATCCGACTATTTGTACGCTCCATCAGACAATTGCTTTAAAATTTTCCCACAACAAATGTGTCTTGCCTGATTATCTGATCGTGTGTAAAAAAAAATCCAAAGAACACACACGCATGCTCCGAACCAATGCTAACCATAAGACAACATTGGCAGAAGTTGTCCAAAGGGTGGTGCTAAAGAGCTGAAAAAACACGTGGTTTTGTGTATGTTAGCTGAAAAAGTTCTGCCGTCTTTATGCATACCAAGTTCGCAGCCAACACCCTTTCGCACAAAATTCCACGGATAGAAATCCGATCATGTGTACGAGGCTTTAGAGTGTACAAATATTATGGGACAAACAAAACAGTCCAAGAACAGTGAGCATACTTGAGTGCAGGGCTGCCTGCAAATTCCTGTAGAGCAATATACAGTTCAACATTTTGAAGCAGACAATTTGGCTACAGTCTATTAATTAGGGAAGTACTAATCCTGTAAGAATCATGGTCCTTGAGAATTGGAATTTTGTTGCCATTGTTCAGAGGTTTCTTGTGCAATCTCAAAAGCTTGTGCAGATTTAAATGTCATAAAGATTAATTGGCTGCCTACCATGTGCAGAGGTAGTTGCTTGGGTGACAAATATACTGGGGTGGATTGAAAGGAGAACATATTAAAAAGGGTGAGAACCCTAAGCTAAGTTCCATTTCATATCCACGGTTCATGTGTACAAATAGCAGTTTTGCATTCCTTTAAAATCACTGAAAATCTGCGTATTAATACAAGGCTCCTTATTTCAGGCCTTGAAATCTCAGGAATGCCATGTAAAAATGATTACTGGGAAACAATAGACACTGCGACATCTGTTAGCTGGTTCAGTAGAATATTACAGGGTTTAGCTTGCTTTCAATTACAGTTACCAGTTAACATTGAGCCGTTTCTTTTTTTCTTTTATAAAAGCACAACCCTTGTTTGCTACTTCCCTTATTTATACCTAAGGTATCTGTAGAACACAATGAGATTTCATACATTTGGAACTGTTTGGACAATTTGAAGCTTTTCTCAGACTTAATAAAGCTTTGCAGCTTTCAACAACCAGTGTGTGCAGATTTAATTCTTCTCAAAAAGAAACATACAATAGCTGCATGCAGAGAAACACAGGACAGCAGTTGCCGGGTCAATGCGCCCTAAAATAATACTTTGTTACAGATGTAGTCCCTGACTTTAAAAGCAATCCTTTTGTTTGTCCCAGCACATTCTCATACATCCATAATATAAAGTAAATTAAAAAATCCAACATGTACATTGGGAACCCTTTTGGTCACAGCAGTTATACAGACCCTGGACTTCAGCATCTCAACAGTTGAGTCACTGATAGATATAAATATTGTCAAGCAGTTTAACTCTTCAGCAGCTAACAAAAACTGTAATTACGACCCTTTAAAGTAACTTTTTGACTATAGAATTTGGTTAGGAACCCTGTACTTTTAAATGAAGGTAATCGGTTATACTGCTGCTTAGCACTACTCCAATTCTGGTCAATCACTCCCTGAAGTCTGCCAGGAAACTGACACTGCTCAGAGTGTTGATCTGGATCCCCTGCAGCTCTCACTGGCTTCTCCTACTAACAGTCACATCAATACAGGACATGGTAGGAATGTGGGCATGACCTTTGGTTCTTTTACAGTAAGTACAAAAATATTATATCTAAGGTGCCTGGACACTGGCGAAAAATGTTTGCTAGAGCTACCCCTACAGTGTACACATAGAACCATGGGACCCCTGTATTCAGGTGATTGCCCTAAGTATTTTTTCTTTTAAACATTTTTTTTTCATTTGACTCTATCAACATCTGACTTTTTTATTGTGCTACCAAGCAGTCTCCAAAACAGTTACCCTCGGTGTGTAATTTTGGGACTGTATCCAGACCCCACTCTGTGCCAGCTGTAATGTTTGCTTTAGCCACTGGATCCACACACTAGACACTCATCTTGGCGTGTGGTAAGTGCAATATGTGAAGTAAGCTGCAGGGTTCTGTACAGGTCCAGGGCTATGGTCCATTTTTATGGTTTTCAGTCCCCGAAGACCCCTTCAGGCTTGTGTCCATTGTGACAGGCAAAACCTGTACCTTATTATGTCTCAGCATTGTGTATAAGGTAAGACAAGGTTTCCCTGTATTTGGACTCTGATTCCAGCTAGATGCCTTGGGCTGTTGAATATGCTTCTAAGTAACATCTTCTGTGCATGCCTTTTTAATGGTGTATCCCTTGAAACATTCATCAAGGAGGGCACTGTACGTAAGATACTGTTCCCTCCCTGACATGGTGAATCTCCATTCCTGCCCTGGAATTAAGGAAGTCATTCCTTCACAAGACCTGGAAGATGGACAAATGCAAACCATATAAACTGAGGCAGCGTTTAAAACTCTTTAAATGCTCAGGGGACGTGGTCCCCACAGAAATCACAACTACCCATCAACATTCTAGAACTAATGCCGCGTACATACGATACTTTTTTGTGATGAAAAAAAACCAACGTTTTCTGTGAAGTAAAAAACAACGTTTTTGAAACGTCACTTTTCAAAGACGATGTTGCATACACACCATCGTTTTTTTTCACAAAAAGCGAGGTTACGTTCACCACTCTTTTCCATTGAAGCTCGCTTCATAACTAGCTTCTGGGCATGCGCGGGTTGAAAAACTTTGTTTTAAACTACGTTTTTGCTACACACGGTGAATTTTTGTGAAACAAAAAACGACGTTTTGAAAAACGACACAAAAAATTCAAGCATGTTGGAATATTTTTTTGGTCGTTTTTTTGAAGACAAAAAACAACGTTTTGCCCACACACGGTGAATTTAAATTACGTTTTAAAAAACAACGTTTTTTTTTCATCGCAAAAAACGACCGTGTGTACGCGGCATAAGAGCCATCAAGACTGTTTCTATAACTTTGGGCCTACCTTCTACAAAGTCACCCAATCAGAGTACAATCGAATGTTAAAGCAGTGGCCTACATAAATCATTAAGGGGGCACCAGAAGCCTTGCAACCCTGAGAGAAACAAGTCTAATACTATCATGGACAGAATCTTACATTCCAGCTCTCAAAGGAGTTAACACTCTGGGAAGTTGACAATTGACAGGCAGATTTTTTTAAACCATCGATGCTTGGACCTGGGAAAGTGACATGTGCACCCAGAAAGCTTTCAAAACCATTGTCAAATGTGGGGAAAACCAGATGTGGAAATCATAGCCTCCAGGTTCAACAGCAAGCTGAACAAATTCAAAAGACACTCAGACTTCTGGTGGCTAACACTTGACCTCTTCCAAACAGACCAGACT
This sequence comes from Rana kukunoris, assembly GCA_029574335.1. Classification (NCBI taxonomy): domain Eukaryota; kingdom Metazoa; phylum Chordata; class Amphibia; order Anura; family Ranidae; genus Rana; species Rana kukunoris. The sequence continues at coordinate 428,609,396 of CM056049.1, forward strand.
TACTAGCCCAAGGCTCCCTTCAACCCTGCTTCTCAGTCACTGGCTTTAAATTCATGGTTGTTGAAACCAAAGGACGGGGACATAGGGAATATGTAAATGAGCTAGATATGCCGATTCACGAACGTACGCCCGGCCGTTGCAGTACAGATACGCCGTTTACGTAAAGCGTTTTCAGGCGTAAAGATATTCCAGCAAAAAGATGGCGCAGCCAATGTTAAGTATGGACGTCGGGACCGCGTCAAATTTTATGTCGTTTGCGTAAATCATCCGTGAATGGGGCTGGACGTAAATTACGTTCACGTCGTTTTCAATGACTCTTTGCAACGTCATTTGGAGCATGCGCACTGGGATACATTCACGGTCGGCGCACGCGCAGTTTAAAAAAAAAAACGTCATTTACGTGGGGTCACACTTATTTTAAATAAAACACGCCCACATCAAACACATTTGCATTCGGCGGGCTTACGCCGGCCCATTTACGATACCCTGCCGTAAATTAGCTTTGTGAATAGAGCACTTGCCTCTCTAATTTACAGCGGCATAGCGTATCTGAGATATGTTACGCCCACATAACATTACGCCGATCTACCTGAATCTGGCCCATAATGTTTACTTTGCTCAAAGCCTAAAAATCCGTCTCCTGCATGATTTACCATTGCATATGGAAGGCATTCTTTGCCTGGTGGGAGCACAGAAGGCGTAACCCCTGGGAATACTCTGTCACTCATATTCTGGTCTTTCTTCAGTCTGGCCATGACCACGACCAGCATCTGTCTCAAGGGACAGGTTTCTGTATTATCTATCCTTTTCCAGAAATTCCTTGCCTGGCAATCTTTTTTTTATCATTATTTCTTTTTACAGGCAGTTGCTCATATAATTCCCCCAATTTGACTTCCTATGGTATCTTAAACTGGTACTCTGTTATCCAGGGACCCACCTTTAAAATGATTAGAGACATTCCTTTGGAAGACCTCACCTTCAGCAGTCTCTTGCAAAGAGCCTTTTCTTGTTTTGAGCAAGGACAAGATTACATGACATTCTCCCATCATTGCGCTTACTGCGGCAAGTGGGCAGCGCATTCTGTGATTGGGGTAAAGAGCCAATGACAGAAACTTTTTACCACGTGATCAGCTGTGTCCAATCACAACTGATCATTATATAAACACACTTGCCGGTGTTCTGGCGATGTGTGTCCCCTGTCGAAAAAGTGTCCGCGCGTGCAGAACGGAAGGGCACCCCAGCTGATTTCACAATCAGCTGGTGTGACGTCACCATAGTGCATGTGGACGAGGCTTTTTTTCAACGGGAGGCACAATTGAATGCTATGCAAACAGCGGAGGGACACCCCTGTGTTGTAGGGCAGGTTTTGTGTACTGAACGGTGGGTTGCAATCTGTCCTGCAACAGCAAGACTCAATCAAACTACGGTGTCCCTCTGCTCTTTGTATAGCATTCAATTGTGCCCATCAAATGGTGCTTGATCTACCTGTTACAGTAGTGATACAGGGGAACACTGAGCATCAGAACGTGCTTGGATACAAAGGAATAAGTGATCCAGAAGAAAAGACAGACTATCACATGGAAAACTATCTTCATGTGGAGGCTTGAGCAGATTATACAGAGGGTTTTTGGCATCTAGATCTGACAATTAAGTGGGATGTAAAGTGTAAAAGGTCTACAAGGAACTGTGGAAGAAGCAGGTTAGGAATAGGGTTGTTTCATGCCATCTGTAGGTTTACACTCCAACCTTCAGGAGGTTTTTAGGAATGACATTAGCAAAGGACAGAATCAAAAGGAACATCTACCCTTAAAGGGTGAGTTAAAAATAAATGTTCAATTAGAGAATTTGCAATGTGGCCGCCATAAAGCCAAAGCAAACTACACATGTGGACAGATTTTATGGCCAAGCTTGCAAGAGGGACCACCACAACTGAAACACAGTGCTTGTTCCAAAAGCTTCAGGGTATAGGTATTTGACCTCGAAATGGAGCAGTCTTTTTTAAGTGTGTTAATCTGCTCTGATGTGGATGCAAATATAAGCGTCACTGCCAATAATTGTTGGACAACCCCTTACGTCTGATAACTCAAACAGAGATAGAATCTGATAGTCAATGAAATCTGATAATCAATTAAATCCTTCAAGAACAACATAGAAGTAGAAGCCTTTGGCCTTGGACAACATATGCACACCTGGGTGAATTCACTATATTCCTACCCTATTGCACATGTAAGAGCCAATAGTGTCCTTTCACCTCCTTTTCCTGGCACGGTCATAGATGTCCCCTATTAATCTTTTTCCTGACTCTTAAACCCTTTATTAAATCATGTCTGGGCTAACCAAAACATTGATGTGAATAAGATTGGAAGTCTTGTACATAAGGTCTCTGCATACACATTTTTTTTCTTCTAAACAGCCCGTAAACCACCCTCCCAAATCTAGTAAAGGAACTTTCAACATTTGATTAGTTATCAAACGTTTTTATTTATTTTCAAAAATCAGAAGCCTTGAACCTAACCCTTCCCTCAAAAACTGTCCAACATTTACTGCTTTCTCACTTAAAAAAGGCTAAATCCCACATTAGGGGCCAGATTCAGAAAGATCTGTGGATCTTTCTGCTGGCGCAACGTATCCCCAATACGTTACGCCGCTGTAAATATTTGCGCAAGTTCTTTATTCAGAAAGAACTTGCGCCATTATTTACTGCGGCGTAACGTATGTGTGGCGGCGTAAGGCCGCGCAATTCAAATGAATGAAGTGGGGGTGTGATTCATGTAAATGAATCATGACCCCACGTAATTCACGTTTTTTTTAGACGCCGCATGCGCCGTCCCCAGTGCGCATGCGTGAAATCACGTTGCTTTTCCTCAACGTAAACAACGTAACGTCGAGCCCCATTCCCGAACGATTTACGCAAACGACGTACAATTCGACGCTGTCCCGACGTCCATACATAACATTGGCTACGCCTCCTATAGCAGGGGTAACATTACGCCGCTATAACGCAAACGATGTAAACTACAACGGCCGGCCGCATGTACGTTAATAGCCATAAATCCCTCATTTACATATTCGACGCGTAAAACGACGGAAGCGCCACCTAGCGGCCAGCGTAAAAACTGCAACTAATATACAACGGTGTAACAGAATTACGCGCTCGTATATTAGTAGAATTCCGGCGTATCTTCCTTTCTGAATAGCAAAAAAAGATACGCCGGCTATTCTTAGTATTTACGCGGCGTATCTCTTGATACGCTGCGTAAATAGCTTTCTGAATATGGCCCTAGGTATCTAGGAATTAGATTTTTTTCAACAATCCTACTCTGAAATGGTTGGTTGGTCCTAAAAAAAAAAAAAACTGTCCTAGAAATTTTTTTGTCTTAGATTTTATACTTATTGTAAACAATCCCATTACTTTTTTTCTCAAAACCTTTCAGTCCCTCCTTACATTCCTTTCTCTGGGTCTTACAGATTTCTTCATGTAGACCAGTGATGGCGAACCGCTGGCACTCAGAGCCATCTCTGTGGGCACGCGAGGGGGTTCAGATTCACGGCGGGGAGAACACAGCAGGAAGCAGCGGCGAAGTGCAGGGAATTATCTGCACGAGTGAGCGGCCCCGCAGTCTCCGCGCAGAACGCTGCAGATATGTTGGCGCGGGAGGGAGAGAAGTAAGCAGCATTAGGGTGAAGGAAATTGTCTGCACGAGTGAGTCGGCGGCCACGCCTCCTCCGCATGGTAAACGTAATGCCTGACAGTGCAGGAAGGAGAGAGAAGAGATTCACCGCTTAATTTTATGGACGAAGAGGGGCGCAGCATCCCTGGTGCCTTCCTGAGCCTGGACTTTTCAAACCTCCATCAACAGTGAGGCCCGGAGGACAGATGAGAGGTGCAGGCTGTGAGGGAACCGCTGGATGGAACAGAGCAGAGTGCTCTCCCAGATCAGGTAACGGGCACAATTATACACAAGGGCCCAGATTCATAAAGCAATTACGCCTGTCTAACTGGTGTTAGACAGGAGTAATTTCAAATTTTGCGCGCCGTATCACTAGTTTGAATCCTCAAACCATGATACGGCGGCTTCGGGCTTCGATCCGAGAGGCTTACGTCTTCGTAAGTCTTCGGATCTACGCTGCGATATTTTTGCGGCCGATGGGAGGAGTTTGCGTCGTTTTGATGCGTCGGAATATGCAAATGTGATTTTACGGCGATCCACGAAGATACAAGCGGTCTTCGCAATCGCTTACGTCTATTTTTTTTTACGTACTGTTAGACCAGCTTTTTGCTGGTCTAACGGTGCGTAGCCCATGTTAAGTATGGCCGTCGCTCCCGCGTCGAATTTAATTTATTTTTATTTGTTTTTTTCGTAACTCGTTCGGGAATAGAAATGTCCGTAAATGACGCTACTCAAACAACGAATGACGTAACGACGTGATTTCGCGCAATGCACGTCGGGAAACTTGCGAACGGAGCATGCGCAGTTCGATCGCCGCGGGAACGCGCCTATTTTAAATCCTTCACGCCCCCTACTCGCGTAGATGGATTGCGACGGGAGAAATACACTACGCCGCCGTCGTTTCCTGGACAAAATCTACCTGGATTCCACGTAGAGCCAGGTAAAAAACGGCGGCGTAGTGTATTTCTGATACGCTACGAGAATCTAATTCTCTCTGAATCTGGGCCAATATCTGCAAACAAAGACTTGGGCAGGAAGGCAGAGCAGGGATTGCAGATAGGGACAGAGCTAGAGGTCTCCCTTTCTCTTAGTCACCCCTCTTTCTGTTCCCCCTCCCTCTCAGCATCTCTCACATTCCTCTCTCGTGCTGTCTCCCTCCCAGCATCTCTCTGTGTCCTCTCTCTCTCTCTGTGTCCTCTCTCTCTCTGTGTCCCCTCTCTCTCTGTGTCCCCTCTGTGTCTCTCTCTCTCTCTCTCTGTCCCCTCTGTCTCTCTCTGTGTCCCCTCTGTCTCTCTCTCTCTGTCCCCTCTGTGTGTCTCTCTCTGTGTGCCCTCTGTCTCTCTCTCTCTCTCTGTGTCCCCCCTCTCTCTCTCTCACTGTGTCCTCTCTCTCTCACTGTGTCCTCTCTCTCTCACTGTGTCTTCTCTCTCTCTCTCACTGTGTCTCCTCTCTCTCTCACTGTGTCTCCTCTCTCTCTCACTGTGTCTCCTCTCTCTCTCTCTCACTGTGTCTCCTCTCTCTCTCTCTCACTGTGTCTCCTCTCTCTCTCTCACTGTGTCTCCTCTCTCTCTCTCTCACTGTGTCTCCTCTCTCTCTCTCACTGTGTCTCCTCTCTCTCTCTCTCACTGTGTCTCCTCTCTCTCTCTCTCACTGTGTCTCCTCTCTCTCTCTCACTGTGTCTCCTCTCTCACTGTGTCTCCTCTCTCACTGTGTCTCCTCTCTCTCTCACTGTGTCTCCTCTCTCTCTCACTGTGTCTCCTCTCTCTCTCACTGTGTCCTCGCCCTCTCTCTCTCTCTCACTGTGTCCTCGCCCTCTCTCTCTCTCACTGTGTCCTCGCCCTCTCTCACTGTGTCCTCTCTCTCTCTCACTGTGTCCTCTCTCTCTCTCACTGTGTCCTCGCTCTCCCTGTGTCCTCTCTCTCACTGTGTCCTCGCTCTCTCTCTCACTGTGTCCTCGCTCTCCCTCTCTCTCTGTGTCCTCTCTCTCCCTCTCTCACTGTGTCCTCTCTCTCACTGTGTCCTCTCTCTCTCTCTTACTATGTCCTCCCTTGCTCTCTCTGTGTCCCCCCTCGCTCTCTCTGTGTCTCCCGTCGCTCTCTCTGTGTGTCCCCTTTCTGTGTTGGTAATTTGAAAAAAAAAGTTTTTTTTTTGTCACGGATTGGGCACTCGGGCTGAAAAAGGTTCGCCATCACTGATGTAGACACTTCCAAAAGCCTGCCCCAATTTCTTGAGCACTAGGAAACAGATCAAAATTCTCTTCCCATCATGCAAAATTAGTAACCAGTAACAAGAATCTGTGTGCAAAATCCTCACCCGCTGTTACTGCACCTCAACGGTACTTCATGCCATATATCCCCCTGTTGGCGCTGTGGACAAGGTTTGGGAACTTTACTCAATATTATTTGGCGTTGCCCTGCCTTAAAGTCTTTTGGTTTAGAATATTACTCAAGCTTTCATGGATAGGCTAGTCACTAAATCGCCAACATTTTATCTCTTACATCACAACTTTTTCCCAACAAAGACATACCGCTCATCTGTCCTGCAGCATCTGATAGACGCAGCACGTTCCTGTATCCCAGCACTATGGATGCACACCAACCAACAGTGGGTTAGCCAAATGGAGGACAAGAGGATCATGTAAAGAACTACCGCTTTACTGAAAAACACACTGGGGTTGATTTACTAAAGCTGGAGAGTGCAAAATCTGGCACAGTTGTGCATAGCAGCCAATCAGCTTCTGGGTTTTTCGGTCAAAGCCTAATTGAACAAGTTGAAGTTAGAAGCCGATTGGCTACTCTGCACAGCTGCACTAGATTTTGCACTGTCCAATTTTAGTAAATCAACCTCAGTGTTTAAATTTACTTTAACCTGGTTCTATTAGACTTCACTTGTAACGATGACTTTAAAAGTACAACTAAAAAGCAAAACTTTTTTTCAGTTTTGGATGGAGTAGAGCTGGATTAGAACATCTGTCAGTTTGCTGTCTATAACTCCGTTAGGGAGAGTCACCCTCTCTATTTGGTCTGTTTACCATTATCATAGAAAGTAGGGTTGTCCCGATACCGAGTATTTGCGGGAGTACTTGTACTCCCGCAAATACCCCCGATACCAGAATAGAATACTCGCCCCCCCCCCCGCCGCCGCCGCCGCTCCTGCTAACCGCCGCGCACCATTGCCGCATCCCCGCCGCTTATTTAATACAGGCGGGGAAGATAACAGCTTTCATTTGAATAGCTGTATCGTTCCCCGCGGCGCCGCACATAGACACTCCCCCTTGCTCGTGATTGGACAGATCGCGAGCAAGGGGGAGTGTCTATACGCGGCGCGGCAGGAAACGATACAGCTATTCAAATGAAAGCGGTTATCTTCCCCGCCTGTATTAACTAAGCGGCGGCAGCGGCGATGCAGGATGCAGGTATGTGGGAACTGGCTGCATATATGGGGCTGACATAGCTGCATATATGGGGGTGACATAGCTGCATATATGGGGCTGATATAGCTGCATATATGGGGCTGACATAGCTGGATATATGGGGGTGACATAGCTGGATATATGGGGGTGACATAGCTGCATATATGGGGGTGACATATATGCAGCTATGTCACCCCCATATATGCAGCCATGTCACCCCCATATATGCAGCCATGGGGGTGACATAGCTGCATATATGGGGGTGACATGGCTGCATATATGGGGGTGACATAGCTGCATATATGGGGGTGACATGGCTGCATATATGGGGGTGACATAGCTGCATATATGGGGGTGACATGGCTGCATATATGGGGGATATGGAGGTGACATGGCTGCATATATGTGGGTGACATGGCTGCATATGTGTGGGGACATGGCTGCATATGTGTGGGGACATGGCTGCATATGTGTGGGGACATGGCTGCATTTGTGGGGGGAGATGGCTGCATTTGTGGGGGGAGATGGCTGCATTTGTGGACACGGCTGCATTTGTGGACACATTTAAAAAAAAAAAAAGTATCGGTATTCGGTATCGGCGACTACTTGAAAAAAAGTATCGGTACTTGTACTCGGTCCTAAAAAAGTGGTATCGGGACAACCCTAATAGAAAGTAAAAGAAAATCCCAAATTTTGGGTTGTCCCCCTGAGGAAATATTCCAATGGGGAAACGAGTTTCATTTCCCTAGGGATTCTCTTAATTTGAGGGGAATTCTCCCCAAAGGGACACAGATGATTAAAAATAAACTGACATGGGTTATGACCCTCCCTCACTCTAAGATAAAAAGTTTTGCCCATATTTACTTTAAAGCAGAGCTCCACCCAAAAATTAAACTTCCGCTTTTAGGAACCCTCCCCCCTCTGGTGTCACATTTCGCACCTTTCAGGTGGGAGGGCTTGCAGATAAGACAGGTATTTGCACCCACTTTTGGAAATACGGAACTGCAGCAGCCACACCCCTACCCGCAGCCCCTGCTGTCTTCTGGGAAACACACTGTACCCGGTAGAGAGCAAGGACCAGTGATGGCACATAACGCTACTCGCTCATGCGCAGTAGGGAACCGGGCAGTGAAGCCACAACGTTTCACTTCCTGATTCCCTAACCGAGGATGGCACTGGGTGCACCGGAGGGACGAGCAATTGCTTGTCCTCGGTTGACGACATTTTTTAAAAGTCAGCAGCTGCAGAATTTGACCTGGAGACTATTTTGGTCATATGGTAAACCCTAATGGCTACCCTGATTTTCTATACATTGTAAAGGTTATGTTTGCCGTCAGCTGTGCCCTGATCTCCCCCTTTTATCACCTAGTATGATCTTGATTCCCTTCTCTTACTGGCCCTGCTAGATGCCCACTGCCACACTTCATTCGTGACCTCACCATACAAAAAGGGCAATGTTCTCCCTATGCTTCCTCTTTTCGGCCTTCTGCTCGTGCCTGTATATGTACTTGAATGTAAAGGGACTGTCGTGATGAGCTCTCATATGCAAAAGCGGTCAAAGGGTCATTGCCCAGTTTGCGCCATGCCTCCTGAAAAAAAAAAGTTAACTTTAACTTTTACATCAATATCTGCATTCATTGAATGCAGAATTTCTTTCACTTAGCAACCAGGTGTGTTATCTTCCTTCTAGTCAATGATTCGATTGTTATGGCATCTCTTGTCCATGCAAAAATCAATAAATATAGAATGCATAAAAAAAGGAAGATCATCATTGCCCTTTTTGGTAGTATGTTCCTTAAGGCGGAAGACTGGAGTGTCCCCAGTGGGCAAACATTGTATATCAATAAAAATCCATTTCAAAGAGGAAAAGGTTTCTTTACATTGTCAGTAGGGAAACATGACTCCACAGGTTCTTTTCCAGTCCTTATAAAGGAAAGTTTTACAAATGGAATGCAATACAGGTACGTAGGTCTTTGCTTCCACAGTTCTAAATGACCCAATGTCTGCAACAGCGAGCAGATCCCCCAGTTGCAGGGTAGTATGCACTGCATCAGAGGATCAAGGTGAACACAAGTCTTTACATGAAAAGGCTGTGAATTTGAATCAAAAGGTAATGGGGAACTCAAGCACACCTAGGTGAAGGCACAATAGTGGGTTTCACTGCAAAATGTGCTTAGAACCCCTGCGATTAGCTTGTTTTATTAATTATACACAGACAAATAAAAAAATGCAAAGTGATTAACCACTTGCCCACCGGGCCTGTTTTTCAGATTCGGTGTTTACGAGACTAAAACTGTTTTTTTTTGCTAGAAAATTACTTAAACCCCCCAAACATTATATATATTTTTTCTAACACCCTAGAGAATAAAATGGCAGTCATTGCAATACTTTTTGTCACACCGTATTTGCGCAGCGGTCTTACAAGCGCACTTTTTTTGAAAAAAAACACACTTTTTTGAATAAAAAAATAAGGCAACAATAAATTTGGCCCAATTTTTTTATATATTGTGATAGATAATGTTACGCCGAGTAAAATGATACCCAACATGTCACGCTTAAAAATTGCGCCCGCTCGTGGCATGGCGTCAAACTTTTACCCTTAAAAATCTCGATAGGCAACGTTTAAAAAATTCTACAGGTTGCATTTTTTGAGATACAGAGGAGGTCTAGGGCTAGAATTATTGCTCTCGCTCTAACGATCGCGGCGATACCTCACTTGTGTGGTTTGAACACCGTTTTCATATGCGTTCGCTTCTGTGCGTGAGCTCGTCGGGACGGGGCGTTTTACATTTTTTTTTTTTTTGTTTTCTTATTTATTTTTAATTAGTTTATAATTTTATACATCGAAATAAATAAAAAAAAAAATTATCACTTTTATTCCTATTACAAGGAATGTAAACATCCCTTGTAATAGAAAAAAGCATGACAGGTCCTCTTAAATATGAGATCTGGGGTCAAAAAGACCTCAGATCTCATATTTAGGCTTAAATGCAAAAAAAAAAAAAAAAAAAAGAAATTTTTCAAATCTCAGAAAAAAAAAATGTTTCTTTAAGACGCTGGGCGGGACTGACGTTTTGACGTCACTTCCGCCCAGCAGAGCTATGGGGGACAGGTGGGGGCGATTTTTCCCTCACTCGTATCCCAACACAGCCAGCAAGAGGACCCGATTGCCTCCGCCGCTACCGACGGCTCCGGTAAGTGGCGGAGGGCGCGGGAGAGCGGTGGGAGGAGGGGGGCCCTCTCCCGCCACCGATAACGGAAATTTTGCGGCGAATCCGCTGCTGGGACCGCCATTATCGTGTACAGCACTGCCCACGGAAAAGATGGATATCTCGGTTGTGGCAGCAGCTGCTGCCGTTACCGAGATATCCATCTTTAAAATCATGACGTCTTTTTCCTATGACACCGTGGGCAAGTGGTTAATAAAGGTCTTGTGAAAGTATGCAAGACCTCAGCCTCACACTGCAGAGCTGTACAAAACTCTGAAGAGGATGGCTCTGTAATAATAGGATTCCCAGATTTGTGTTGCAGGCTTTGATCCCATCTGGGAAAACCAAAAACTGCATTTAGACTTGCCAGTAACTTCTTTTCCAGTAGTGTTGTAGGACAACATAAGAGACAGAGCATCCTCCCATTAGGACAGGACACTTATCACCACATTAAATGATAAAAGGCGTCCCTTGAGACACTCTTCGCCTATTACAGTGAACCAAAAGGACTGAATACTTTAGGAGGATATATTTGTTTAATACAGGGTAGGAACCCTACTGTACTGAAAGACTAGCAGAAAAAAACATTTTTGGTTTTAAACCGGTTTTTAAGCCTTCCAGGACAGCATTTGAGAGTATGAGCAAGAACTTACCGAGTTTGCCAGAACAACAGCCTGAAGGCTTGATAAAACGTTGTGCCAAAAAATGGCAATTAAATTGACCATCCAGCAGCCTTGGACACTGGCAAAAACCAGAGGCATGACCGTTCAAATGCAGGGTTATATGGTGGCTGGCTTTACATTTGTTTGCCACCATCCAAATCTCCTGCAGGCAGTATAAGCCACATTTCCAAGAATGGCTTCTATACTGTATCCTTCAATAGACGATAAAAAAAAAAACAATTGTTAAAAAAAAAAAAAAGGGGGGGGGGGGGAATCCGGTACAAAAAAAAGTTTACATGCAATAGGTGAAACCTCCTTTTAAGATAACCAATTGTACCTCAGTTTAATCCCACAGCAAAAATAATTATCTTGAATAAGGTGATACAGTAAGTAGTACATTACAAGTACTATAAAATAAGCAAAAAGAGACTGAGACTTCCAAGTGGATTCCATAAAAGCTGGATTGTCCATAGGAATGTAAATCAAATAGCGCCAAGTGTCATTGTTTCTTGACCTAAGGTAAACCATATGTGTTAGCTTGTCACACAAGCTGGTTGTATTGACTTCAATCAAGGCGTGTAAAAGTTACAGTAAATCAAAAAGTACAGAATCATTTATGTTACATTTAAATACTGCAAAATGTGTAGCTATTATATGTACATGTTTTCTGCAAACCTCAGATTGACATATGTAAAGCGGTAAGGATCACCACTACTCCCCACCAACCAAGCTGAACAAACAATAGTCTCAGCCTACAAGTCGCCACCAAACCACACACTAGAGCCACACGATTAATCGTTAAAGAATCGCAATTCTACCCCCCTTGACTCAGTGTAGAGAATTCGCTGCTCAAGCTGGCAGACGTAAAAAAAAAAAAGGAGGAAAAAACAGACAGCCTGCCAAGTTTATCACAACATCACTTAAGCAGAGATAAAGAGAAACATTTTGTTCTTTCAGATTAAATGAATGAATTTGTCTGTAGATGAGGGCAGTTTAACCACTTAATTTGTAATCAAAATATCTTTGCCATTCTGAAGCTTCTCGCCAACCACTTTCCATATTTTATATATGCTGCGATTCTGTACTTGCCGAGTATGGAAAAGTGTAGCGCTTATTTTTGTAAATGGATTGGTTGCAACATTTAAGTATGTAGCGTCAACCGATCCATTTACAAAGATAAGCGCTACACTTGTCCATACTCACCAATTTGTGCTTTGTCTACAGCTGTGTTGGCACCTAATTTTTTGTATTTACGTTATACACAGCGCAGTATATCCTACATAGATTTTATTTTTTACACGATTCTGTACTTGCCAACTATGCTGCAGAAATCTCCCAAGTCTGGCTGCAGCCATTTTAAAGCATTTGTTAACCCAAAAAAACGACAATAAAGAATGTTATATAGCACAGTACTTGTGCTGTGTAATTTGGCCCCTTCTATCACCTGAAATACCTGGCTGATCCTGAGAGTTTCTACCCTTCCCTCGGTACGCTGACCATGATATATCAGGTCCTGACACCTTTGTCAGCGTATATGTGCCTCCATCATAAGCTGCTATCTGCAGCTCTCCTGTGTTTCCCTCTGTCCTCCCCCTCCCCTTCTTGCCTGTCATCTCTCACTAAATCGCTGATCTACTCCTCTCCCCACTGCTTCAAAACAAACTGATCTTTAGATCATCCCCCCTGTCACATAAAAAGCCTATTGCCTTTGCTTTATTACAAGTGTATTTTGCTGTCCAAATTCAAAACAACAAGGGCAGAAGATTTAATAGATGGAAAGTTGGAAAAAAAAAACAACAGCAAAGTTATCCCATTTTTTTTGTATGTGAAAGATGTTACACTGTGGGAATCCTGATCTTTATTCTAAGCATTTTTTTTTATTCTAGCCACGATTGTGCAACTCCACTACCAACCCTGATGCATTACACCGTGACCCCACCCACTGGGAGTTGCACCCTATGATTAAGCCCTCTATAAGCCTCTTTATATTTTCTACCCCCCTGGATTGGTATCAGGACAAGCTTGCACCCCATGTTCTGAGACACAGGGATATGCTTTTAAACTCTACTTTGAGCTGCATCATAAGCAATCAAACAGGCATCAGACTGACATAGGTGGAATGTATCTGCACTTGTCAACATGCAAGATGTGTTGCTTCATAGAACATTTCTTCTGACCACTCCAAAAATATCCTCATATGTCTGCTTATTGGTGTTGGATGATCATCTTCCATGGTCTATTTACAGCACTGCACTCACTCAAAGAAACTGGGGAAATGGACAGGTCACTTCCTCACTAATGTTCCAAAGCTCTTTGTGATACTATTAATAGTTACAGAAAACTGTTCAGTCCCCACTTGCTAAAAAGTAATCCATTTTTTTTTTTAAATCAAATTCATTCTGCAAGAGTAGGCCCAAGTGCATTCCTTGTGTTCCCAGAGCTTTGCAATCCCAATGGAATACCAGAAGCAGTAACATCATTTTGGATTTAGAGAAAAAGTAAAATTACTTTTACAGTGTATCCTGGACTGAAGGTTGAACATGGTTCATTTTTGTCATACAACAATTTTTTTTTAATATAAATTCATTTTGTAAATCTGCTGAGCAAACTGTTGCCATTATATAAATCAGTGTTTCTCAACCTTTTTCCAGTCGGGGCGCCCTTGAAAAGTATTTTCAGTCTTGAGGCACCCGTCCAAGACTTAGTTCACGTCGATGTGTGTTGCGGAACACGCGCAAAATCGCGCTCGATCTTGACACACAGACAAATGCTCTGCTCTTTGGGGGTGCCATTAATTGTTAATGGTGCCCTATCCATTGGCAAACATGGGTTGCTTTAGTTATGGCACAATTTAAAAAAAATTCTCTACCCCCATTACTGCGGGTAGAGAAATGAATGGGCTGCCCTACACGCAGCACGCATCCACACAGAGCTTGTTCACATATCAGGCTGGAGGGGGAGTAAAACCACATGGTTGAGCCGTTTTTACCACCCCCAACTTTTGCCCCTTTAGCTGCAGAGGCAACAGCTGGGGGTGTAAACATGCTGTGGCTGCAGCTGGAGGTATACCCAGGGATAATGGGGCTGCACTGCAACTACCCCGCAACTGTGTGCATTGCATTTACGGGCTTAAAACAGGTGGTGAGGAGGCAAGATATGCCTCTTTACTGGCTGACAAATGCCCCTGAAAAAGCGATATGAACACAAATTGCTTTTCAGAGGAGCAGCAGTCCTTGCTATCTCGAACCCTACAAAAGTAGTTCTGATGGTACAGGAATAGGGGGGGGGTCAGGATTAAAAGTAACATACATACAGACAGATGCACACGCACACTAACAGACAAACGTACAAACACACACAGTGTGTGTGTTTGTACGTGTGTCTGTTTGTGTGCGTGCACATCTGTCTGTATGTATGTATGTTACTTTTAATCCTGACCCCCCTATTCCTGTACCATCAGAACTACTTTTGTCACACACACTCTAACAGACATGTGCACACATACACTGAAAGAAGAACTGTCAGAGCTGCACAACAACCAATCAGATCAAGAGTGCTGTAGCCATGAATGGAGGATGTGGGGTGTCAGTGACTGAGACAGCTGGTTATTCATAGCAGAGCCCCCCTCACCACCTTACCCTTGGGCTTGCAGTCAGCGCAGTACTTGTCCTCCTCCCTCAGCATATGAGACAGGATGGCCTGGTGCTACTCATTCAGCTTCAGGGCCTTCTCCCTCTCTGAGCGGGTGGCAATGTCTGCAGGCAGGGGAGCAGTGTCGGTTACGGTGGCTCTACCCTTTCTTCTTCCCCCTCAGGGAAAAGTGTGCCAGGCAGAGTTCAGGACGGTACCCGTGGCTCTCACGTCACAGAAGCAGTGCGTGTGTCCGACCCTCCCATAGCAACCGATGATGTAGTCGGTTGGCAAGACGCGGTCGGGAGGCCCGCAGAGCCAGCACAGCTTCCTGAGTGCCGGGAAGTGAGTTTTACACAGCGGACCAACACCGCTGTAAAGTCAAATGATAACTAAGTGCCCAGCAGTAGTGTTACATTAGATAGCAGCCATAGCTGCCAATATTTGGGGTCATTTTGCCGCGGCACACCTGGGGACTCTTCACGGCACACCAGTGTGCCGCGGCACACTGGTTGAAAAACTTTGATATAAATCATGTATAATAATAAATATGGATAAAACTAATTATAGAAGTATAAATTACTTCTATTTTGTCCTCTCCCTTCCTTATTTTAGGCCCAGTGACAATCACTGGGTCGCTGCCATTCTCTATGCAATACATGCAGAGAATGGCTGGTGGGAGGGGCAAGAAGCATGCTGTACATAGTTTTCAGAAAGCATCAAAGCACCCTGTCTGCATTTGGGAGTATTTATGCAAATATCAAATGACTTAAATGGTGGGTGTCAATCTAGAGCCGATGGCATCCTAAGCAGAATGTATTTGTATGCCCACTGCCATAGGTAACACCCTGATGCAAGGTTGAACCCTCATGATTGCAAGAACTGAAGTCCAATAAATGAAAGAGTAGGCCAGAAACAGCTGGGCTGGGGAGAAAAGCTCTAAATCAGAGGTGGCTCTAGGCTTTGTGAGGCCTTAGGCAAAACTTAGACATGAGGCCCCACTCACGCCCATAATGGGAAAAATAATTCAAGCAAGAAAAAACGGCTGCAGAGAATGCACGGATCTAGCACACAGGTGATCACCAATTCCAGGGCACCCTCCTCACCCATCAGACATATTCAGCCAATGCAAGTGGGGGGGGGGGGGGGAATGGGGAGGTGATAAAGAGGGGTAACAGAGAGCCGATGATGCTGACATTAGTATTGATCACAGGCAAATTAAGCGGCCGCGAGGCCCCTGTGAGTCCGAGGCCTTAGGCAACTGCCTAATTAGAGAGTTGCCTCTGCTCTAAATGTCCAGGAAATAAGGTCGACTATCTGAAGACCTACAGCTTCTAATTTATACTAGAAGATCTCAGGGTGCAGTGAAAGCAGAGTAAGCCGATTCAGTACAGGAAAGAGCCTTTACAACTGTACAAAACTGCAGATAAGGCTGGAGTTCAACTTTAAAATTATGCAGACGTCGATCCAAAATAAATTTGCTCTTTATGTTATACGAGACACAACATACCATCAACAATTACATAAGAAATGTAATACTTTACAAGTCCCCCCCCCCCCTCCCTCCCACAAATACAAAGTTATCATTTTGAATAATGACATAGACCTTCATTTGTGATCAGATATCTGTGAGCTTCAAGGTTAATATCAAACAGTCCTCCTGCCACAAACAGGTACATCTGTCTATAAAGCTACCAGGCCAATGACAAGCTCTGCAGGTGGCAGTAATTCAGTCCTGTGTATCAAGTAACAAAAACAGGTGCCAGAGATCCTTGCTGAGCAAACCAACCAAGAGCAGGACATTCCCCCAGGATAATGCATATTTTGTACGCTTCGGATATGTCTCATACAGCCATCTTTGTGGACCTGATGTCAGGTCTTCATACAAAAGTGGGTGATGCAGCCTACTCTTGGTTTAGTCACTGTTGCATTTTGGCTGCCTTCTTCTTTTGTCTCAAGTGTTTCTTCTGCAGCTTCCTGCGCACCACAGCATCTTGTTTCTTCTGCATGGACTCTTGAATGTGCTCCTTGAATTTCTTTTTTTGCTTCTTAATCTTTTCAAGCTCTGCTTTTCTTTTTGCTTCCAGATCAGGATCCTTACATGGAGAAGGAGGAAAGCATTAGAAGAATATCATAAATAGACAACCCCCAATTCCAAATAAGTTAGGACGCTGTGTAAAATCTACATAATAAAACAAAATGCAATGATTTGCATACCTTATAAACCCACATTGTATGCACAATAGAAAACATATCAAATGTTTAAAAGTGAGAAAATTTACAATTTTATGAAAAAAAAAAATGAAAATTTTAGAAATTGAGGAGACGGGGCAACAAAAAGCTGGCAAAGTAAGTGATCCCAACAATGAAAAAGTAGAAGAAAACTTTGCAACCAAGTAGGTTAATTGGCAACAGGTCGGTAACATCAAAGAGAATATTAGAGAGTCAGAGGGGGTTATTTACACCCTACTTTGCACTACAAGTGCACTTAAAATTGCACTTGGAAGTCCAGTCACTGTAAATCTGAGGGGCCGATCTGAAATGAGGGGGAAGCTCTGCTGATTTTATTATCCAAATCACGTGCTAGCTAAAATGCAGTTTTTTTTATTTTACTTGCATGTCCCCCTCAGATCTACAGCGACTGCACTTCCAAGTGGACTTTCAGTACAATTTCAAGTGCCCTTAGCACTTGTTGTGCAAAGTGGATTTGCCTTTCGTAAATAACCCCCAGAATGTCTCAGAAGTAAAGATGGGTCAAAAATTGACGAATAACATTCCTCGTAAAAAAAAAAACAAGGCCGAAATGCGATCTTGGATGCTCACGATTTTTAGGGCCTGGGGATAACACTGCATTAAAATCAGTCCGATTCTGTGACAGACATCACTGTATGGGCTCAGAAATAATTCCAAAAATCACTGTCTGAACACAGTTCAGCGTGCCATCCAAAAATGCATGGTAAAGCTCTATCATGCAAAGAAGCCGCCATATCTGAACATGATTTCTAGGCCATTTAAAATGGTCAGTTTTAAAGTGGACAACTTGTTCGGTTACATTCTTTTAGGCAACCATGGGTGCCAAATCTTCCAGATTAAAGAGGAGAGGGACCTTATGGCTTGTTTTCAGCGCTCAGTTCAAGAGCCTGCATCTCTGATGGTATGTGGAGCGCATTCGTGCATACAGAATGGGTCGCACCATCAATGCTGAAAGATATATCCAAGCTTTAGAGCAGCATATGCTCCCATCCAGATGACGTCTTTTTGAGGGAAGGTCTTGCATATCTCAGCCAACCAATGCTATACCACATACTGCCTCTTATAAAACAGCATGACTTCATTGTAGAAGAATCTGGATGCCTGCCTGCAGTCCAGACCTTTCACCAATTGTTATATTTTTTCTTTGAAGATGTGCCAAATATTTTCAAAGATGACCCAGGACTGTTGAGCAGTTAGAATCCTTTATCACGCTAGAACGGAACAACTTTCCTTTCCCAAAACTCCAGCAAATGTTCTCCTCAGTGGGGGGATTGTAAGCCATAGTAAACATGGCCCGGTTCCCAACTTTGAGATGTGTTGCTACTATCAATTTCAAAATTACCTTTTTTTGTGGTACATTTTCTTATGTAAATAAAATGATGGGTTTGCAATTCATTGCATTCTGGTGTTAAATGTATGTTTTACTCAGCGTCCTAACTTTTTGGGAATTGGGGTTGTGCAAATCAAATCTATTACTGCTCAGAATTTTTATGTTAAAAACAAAAACCGGAGCAGCATTATAAATAAACACATAAAATCAATCAACAAGCGTCCATATACTACAAATGTGACGGAAGCCCATCAACCCTCATGCAATTGTCCGTGATAAGTCTAATTGCAATCGCATGAGAGTTAATGAGAACCGGTCACATAGTGTATGTGTTAATCGATTTAGGCTTCTTTTTTTTTGCGCCACTGTTTTTTGGTTTTATGTGATAACAGTGTATTTTAGGGTAACACTGGAACTTTGCGTGGCAGCTGGGTCACATATATATTTTATTTACATACGTTTTTATTTGTAGCGCATTTCATTTTTGGTGTGTTTGCAGAATTTTTATACGATTCTGTGGCACACATAATTTTAGAACTCAGGCAACCATCATACAAATGTGTGTGTACATGAGTGCACATCACAAATATACGGAAGCATAATGCTCCCCCCCCCTCCATGTTGCATCTGACCCCTGTCCAAGACTGAGAATCAAGCGATCAAACTTTTGATCGCTCAGTTCTCAGAGCTCCATGAGCAGAGACACAGTGACTGTAACCTCCGCAAAGATGACAGTAAAGGTCAATACCGTACTGGCTCCCCACCCCCTGCATATATGTCGGGAAATGGAGTGGATTCAATATTTTATTCCCTGACAGAAGGGATATATACAGTTGTGCTCATAAGTTTACATTTCTTGATCATTTTTCTGACAATATGAATAACACAAACTTTTTCACTCATGGTTAGTGTTTGGCTGAAGCCAATGATCAATCAACTGTGTTTACTCTTTTTAAAGTTAAATAACATGCACACAAGTTGACACAAAGAGGTTTGAATGGCTATTAAAGGTAACCATCCTCACCTTTGATCCTGTCTGCTTGTAATATATATATATATATATAAAAAGAAGGTCAATGAGTTGCTAGACTCCTGACGGACCCTTGCATCTTCCATCCAGTGCTGCAATGACGTGTCTGGATTCTGAGTCATGGGGAAAGCAAAAGAATTGTCAAAGGATCTGCGGGAAAAGTTGAACTGTATAAAACAGGAAAGGGATATAAAAAGATATCCCAAGGAATTGAGAATTCCAATCAGCAGTGTTCAAACTCCCATAAAAAAAAGAAAAATTAGGGGTTCTGTTGAAACCAAACTACGGTCAGGTAGACCAACTAAAATTTTAGCTGGCAGACAAATTGTTCGGGATGCAAAGAAAAACCCACATGTGATGCACAATAAGGAGTCACTTGAAGAAAGATGGACGGAATGGTCAAGTCGCCAGAAGAAAGCCATTACTATGCAAATGCCACAAAAGTATCCGCTTACAATATGCCAAACAGCACAGAGACAAGCCTCAAACATTCTGGCACAAAGTCATTTGGAGTGATGAGACCAAAATCAAGCTTTTGGCCACAACCATAAATGTTTCATTTGGAGAGGAGTCAACAAGGCATATGAAGAAAGGTACACCATTCCTACTGTGAAACACGGAGGTGGATCACTGATGTTTTGGGGATGTGTGAGCTACAAAAAGGCACAGGAAATTTGGTCAAAAAATGACAAGATGAATGCAGTATGTTGTTATCAAAAAATACTGGAGGAACATTTGCATTCATCAGCCAGGAAGCTGCGCATGGGATGTACTTGGACATTCCAACATGACAATGATCCAAAACACAAGGCCAATTCGACCGGTCATTGGCTAAAGCAGAATAAAGTGAAGGTTCTGGAGTGGCCAGCTGAGTCTCCTGACCTCAATAACATTGAGCCACTCTGGGGAGATCTCAAACATGCAGTTCATGCAACACAGACCAAGAATTTACAGAAACCATTAACATCATCAGAGGCAGCAGATGAAGGAGAATCTTCTCTCCTGATCCTGTTGGACCTCAGTGCGGCCTTTGACACGGTAGACCACGGACTACTACTCGCTAGGCTAGCTAAAGTGGCCAAAATCACGGAAAAGAATCTGCCCTGGTTCTCTTCCTTCTTGGAAAACAGATCACAAACAGTGAAATTGGGATCTTTCACGTCAGAAACGCATACGGTATCATGCGGAGTCCCTGTTTAATATCTATCTCCGTCCCCTGTTTGAGATCATTAGCAACCAGAAGCTATTCTACCATTCCTACGCAGACGACACTCAACTGTATCTCCGCGTTAGCAACGGAAAGGATCATTCGATGGGATTAGAGAGATCCCTCACTCTTATAACTGGATAACATCCAGTTATTTAAAACTCAATGGTTCGAAAACAGAGCTTCTCCTGTTTCACGCAAACAGGAAAAGTCTCCCCACCTCAACTTGGACCCCACCACCCATCCTGGGAAAAATTATCGCCCCGAGCACCAAAGTCAAAAGTCTAGGAGTCATTTTTGACTCCCACATGACAATGGATGCACAGATAGGGGCAGTAGTCAGCGGATCCCACCATCTGCTGCGCCAGTTACGCCGACTCACCCCCTTCATCCCTAAAGAAGGACATTGCAGTCGTGGTGGGAACAATCGTCAATTCCAGACCATCTATGCAAATGCCCTCTATTTAGGACTTCCCAAATACCAAATCACTCGTCTGCAAGTCGTTCAAAATACGGCTGCTCGATAAGGGACTGGTAAAAAACCGTGGGAGTCAATCTCCCTTTCGCTAAGATCTCTTCACTGGCTGCCAGTGAAAGACAGAATCACTTTTAAGGCACTCTGCCTTACACACAAGTGTATTCAAGGAAACGCTCCCCAATATCTATGCGGAAAAAATAAAAGCCCACAACCCCAATCGCATTCTGCAATCCACAAATCAAAACCTACTCCACATCCCAAAGACAAGATACAAGTCCAAAGGAGAGCGGAGATTTGCTGTCCAAGGACCGCGACTGTGGAATGCACTACCAAACACTATCCGACTGGAGCCGGATCACTTGGCCTTCAGGAGAACGATAAAAACTCATCTCTTCCTTTACCCAAGGAAAGGAAAATAGCGCCCAGAGGCGATTCAGTTCGCAATATGAGTTTTTCACTCACTCATTTAGAACTGTCCCACCCCCTGCTGTGAGGATTACAGAGCAACCGCAGGGGGAAGAAAGGTCTGCTAAATGGCGGTAGTGCAGCGGGCCGCATGAGAGAGAGTGACGCAGTCAGCATTTGGCCTGCGGTCCGCCATTTAGTTATGGCCGCTATAGGAGACACTTGTTTTTCTATTTGGCAAGTCTTTTGCACACTGCGAGCTTTAGTATATTTATATTATTTTTGTCTGTCTGGATTTAAATGTACATGTATTACGTTGTTTTTGTAGTGTATTTGGATACGGATACCTTTTAATTTTTATTTGGAAATTCCCCTGTGCTGCTTCACTGGCCTGTCAAAGGTTGGGGCATTAAGATCACCTAGCTGTATTTAACCACAGTAGAAAAATAGGTTACTAACAAGGTTCTGTTTTTTAGAATTGGACAGACAGAAATACAGCTCTCATATATGCATTTCATTCTTGCATTTACTGAAGCCGTCTGTGTGGAGTTCATCTTCAAGCCATCAGTTCTCATTGCCAAGTGGAAGGAAAATGATTAAACCAATTAGGACAGCCCCATTTATTTATTGCATTTACCTTTCCTTCCAGAATGAGCTGCTTTCGTTTGTTGATCTCCTTCTTCTCATCAAAATCTGTACATTCCAGTTTCTACAATAAATAGAAAATACATTTTATTGTGTAGAGGCATGAAATGTACAAACGTCCGGCACTTCAGAGAACCCCAAAAATTCACAGTGAACTGAAATTCTACTCACAATTTCACATTCTCTTCGGGTCACATTCACCTGAGTAAGGATTTGTAATACCTCCCTTTCTTTTACAGCAAACTCTCCCAGTTTCTGATCTATTAAAAGACATTGGAAAACACAAACACATTAAAACATGGACATGAGAAGTATCCACCCAAAACACCTGTATCAAAATATATTTCCATTATTGCAAGAAAATTGGGATATTCACTATTTAAATACAATGTTCCCATTCAGATAGAATGAATAATAAAAAAAAAAATAAAAAAAAAAAAACACACACAATGGTTAAAAACTGTGACTTACCTATTTACTTGCTTAAAAGAGCTAACTTTTTTAGTCAACTAACAGGCTACCATCAATGTCGGAGATGCAGAGCTTGTTCTCTTAATAGCTGTACCCATAGGAGGACCAATCAATTTTTGTCCACCAGGACACAAATTAGACATGATATTAAACCTTTTATCACATGTTCTTCAGTAGGCGTGGTCTATTTACTTCAATGCCCCCGTGGGTTGCAGTACATGGGGAGGATTAAAACGCCCCCAACAGGTCAGATTAATTGAACACATGAATATGAATGAGTTTCAAAACATTATTGTCTGGTGCATAATAGAGACCCTTCAAATACTTTATTTCAATTGACGGCTTGTCACTAGCTGCTTCCCTGCGCGCGCTCCAGAGCGCGCTGCGGGGAAACACTGTGTTGGCCGTGTCCCTTGGATACAGCCAATCACAGATCGCCGCGAACGGCCAATCAGAGTGGCCGTTTGCGATGCGATCTGTGCGGCCAATGAGAGATGATCTCATAGATCATCTCTCATTGCCGTTTTACATAGAGACAGCGTTCTGTCTCTGGAGAGCAGGAGACGGGTCTGTGTCTCTTGTACATAGAGACACAGATCGGTCACCTCCCCAGTCAGTCCCCTCCCCCCACAGTTAGAACACTATGCAGGGAATACATTTAACCCCTTCCTCACCCCCTAGTGTTAACCCATTCAATGCCAGTCACATTTATACAGTAATTAGTGCATTTTTATAGCACCGATCGCAGTATAAATGTGAATGACGCCAAAAATGTGTCAAAAGTGTCTGATGTGTCCGCCACAACGTCGCAGTCCCATTAAAAATCGCAGATCGCCGCCATTTCTAGTAAAAAAATAATAATAAAAAATAATAATTCTGTCCCCTATTTTGTAGGCACTATAAATTTTGCGCAAACCAGACGCTTATTGCGATTTTTTACCAAAAAATATGTAGAAGAATACGTATCGCCCTAAACTGAGAAAAAAAAGTTTTTTTTTTTTTAATTGGGATATTTATTATAGCAACAAGTAAAAAATATTGTATTTTTTTCAAAATTGTCGCACTTTTTTGTTTATAGCGCAAAAAATAAAAACCGCAGAGGTGATCAAATACCACCAAAAGAAAGCTCTACTTGTGGGGAAAAAAAAAGGACGTCAATTTTGTTTGGGAGCCACGTCGCACAATTGTCAGTTAAAGCGACGCAGTGCCGGAAGCTGAAATATCACCTGGGCAGGAGGGGGGTATAAGTGCCCAGTAAGCAAGTGGTTAAATTATATTATATGTTCCTCTATAGTCAATATTGGAGGATCTGTTGTATTAATCAATCATAAGGTTTATAATACACGATAATTTAATATATCAAGATTAACACCTGCCTGGTGTGGTAATTTTATACCCCCTTTTTTTGGGTGCCTATTTATTCACAAGGCATTTAGTTCATTTTTTAGTTTTTGCCTAACATTAGAATAATTGATAATGTTCACATATCATCAATTCATTCACTAATCTTATGTTGTGTTTATTTATATACATTTTTGAGTTTTTCCTTTTTCTCTTTTCTTATATACACGTTACTTTATTTAGTGGACATGTGATAGTCTTTGTCCTGGTTTAGTTTGCAATTAATCCCTATATTTTTTTTTGCCATCCGCTATCTTGGTCATACAAGTGCGAGATGTACATTGGATTATGGGGTTTGCCATTAATTAATATGGCGGGTAAGGACTCATGTTCAGGACTGAGCTCAAAGCTACAAAATGCTCAGATGTTAACAGGGGCTAAAGCCAATATTATAACAAACATTTCCTGAGCAACTTACTGATTTGTTCTTCTATCGCATGCACCAGATGAATATCATACTGTGTCACCAGAGTAATTGCCATGCCTTTGCGACCTATGATAAAAAAAACATTGAGCAGTCAGTCATTAGATGGCAAGATTTACAATACCAAGGTTGTTACCAATTCCAGCTTTTTTTTTGTGAGATATCCATTCTCAGAGGAAGATTGACCAGAAATTATAAGCCACGTCTAAGAAAGCACAAAAGTAACATTTTATTTCCTTATGGCGCTGTTCAAAATAAGAGGTGCAAAACATATCCCTGTATCCCGAAACATGAGGTGCAAGCTTGTCCCAATACCAATCCAGAGGGTTAGCAAATGGAGAAAGGATCACGTCTACTCCCAACTAGCCCAGGGGAATAAACAATAAAGAGCGACCTCAGCCTACATGTCTTCACTAAACCACATACCCTGGTGCATTTCAACCCCCCAACCGGGGTTTATTCATTTAATCAGGCAGAAGTACATTTTTTACAATTTCAGCTTTGACTTAAAAGTGCATCTAAACCAAAGAACAAAAATATAATATATAGCAGCTTACAAGTCTTTACATGTGGTAGTTGCATTATTATTATTAGGCTTTTCCTTCATTTTGACTCAGTGCTCCGACCAGTAACACTACACTATAAGTAGTAGCAGAACACTCTACTTGCTATCCTAGGCTGACAATGCTACTTCACTGTACTGCATCTATGAAACAGCAGCATTGTTACCCTAAACTGCTCTCCTGATTTCAACTACAAACATAGGGAGGAGTGTTCTGAAGGCCAGAAGAGAACCTGCAAAGCTGAAAACATTGTTAAAGATTTCAGTTCACTACAAAGGAAGTTACAAGCTTATTGTTCTCTACAGGATCAACAACAATTGTTCTGGATTTGTTGAAATTGCTCTTAGCTGGAAAAAAAATAATATTATAATAATATTTATAATAATAATAATTATTATTATAATAAAATAATAATAACTCATGCACACTGGAGTTTTTATTTTTTTTACAGCAGCTGTTTTTGGTTTTAGACTTTTTCCTACAGTCATTAAACTCTCCATCATGTTATCCTATGTGTCCATGCACAAATAGGCTGTTATCAGCAGTTTTGGGCAGTGGTGTTTTTTTTTTTACACTGATCAAAAACACACACACGCACGCGCACACACGCACACTTGTGGGTTCTGAACAATCAACTGTAAAAACGCTCCAATGCTGGTAAACGTTGATAAATGCTCAAAAACCCAGCTCACCAGTGTTTGACGTTTTTGATCCATTGAAGAAAAAAAATAAAAAAACGCGGAAAAATGCTAAGGGACATAACTAACCACTAATGAAGCATTTCTCATGTCCAGCTGGGCTGTTGCATAGTGTAGAAAAAAAAAGTAAAAGTTCTGTGAATAAAGGAGGCAGACTGAAGAAGCAGGCGAGTGGTGCAATTGTTTCACACATGTACAGGCAAATGTTTACAACTACAGAGATGGAAGATCAGCACTGCAGGGGAGGACCCTGAGTGACTATTACAGGCAAGTTATGTCCCCGTTACTGTATAGCAAACAAAAAGGAAAAAAAAAATAATAATAAAAACACATTTACAAAAACTTCAGGTTTAAGACAAACTTATAAAAAAAAAAAAAAAAAAAAAAGGAAAGTGTCAATTGCCTTACTGTTTACTTTTTTTTCCCCATCCCCAGACAATGCAAAATACTCCCATGGCTGGCAGGAGCATGTAGCATGTGCTCTGTGTATGTTCCTCTATTGTCGTCATCACCACAATGCCGCAATCAGCAAAGCTCCCTACCAATTGCCGTTTACCCCAATCTAGTGATGGTTTGTCAAAATCTTCCTGGCTGTGCAGGTTTTCTACCCTCATTTTTATTTATTTTTGCAATAAAGATTTAGGCTGCCCATAGATGAATCAAAATTTGTGGGTTTAGGCAAATTTCAATCTATGACCATTCCTGCTCAACAGAAGTTAATCTAGCAATTGACTTCTGTTGAACAAAAAAAACTGTTGGAAAACTTTTGATCAGTGACACAGCAGCTAGAATTCCTCTATCCACCTCCCTTGTATGGATGGGGAGGGGAATACATCCCCCCCCCCCCCATCAGCAGTGAACAGTTTCATGTCGCTAGAAGTGAAAATAAATCACCCCTATACTGTGAAAAGATGAACGTTTTTAAAACATGAGGCAATTCAGCTTACCGACATCTAACAAAAATAAAAAGAGCCTGTAGGGATTTCTCCTTCCCATACTGTAGCTTGTGGCTGATCTCCATACCTGCTCTTGCCGTTCTTCCTACACGGTGGATGTAGCTCTTTGGAAGGCCTGGGGTGTTGTGGTTGATCACTACCTGGACGGTGGGGATGTCCAAGCCCCTGGAAATGTAAAAGATTAATGATGTATGCTTCCGACTCAACTAGTGGCAAGATTAAAAAAGCAGCTCTGAAAGTGCACTTTTGTTGTTCACACCCATGCTATACTAAAATAAAAATAATGCTTTCCAAATACATTTTTATTTTTTTACTGGCTTTGAGTGTTTAGAAACGATCTGTATGATCTTTGCAAGCTTCACAGACAAAAATAAAATAAAACAAAGGATTGACAGGATTGAGCTCAATTGTGAGAAAACATGGTAAATACAGCAGGTAAAAGTAGTAGTAAACAAGTCACTATTTTTCTAGGTAAATATATTTAAAAAAAATATGCTATTGACACGCGTCAGTAATAACCCATACATACAAAGAAACCAAAAACAAATACATTCAGAAATTAAGTTATGTGTAATAAAATGGAATGACACAGTGAAAAAAGTATTGAAAACGCTAACTGAAATTGTAATACTTCTTACATCATCCTTTGTTGGTAATGAAATGACAGCTTCAAGACGCCTCCTTTATAGAGAAACTAGTTCCATGCATTGCTAAGGTGTGATTTTGGCCTATTCTTTCACAGAGTCTTCAAATCTTGAAGGTTCAGTGGGCCTCTTCTATGAACTCTGGTCTTTAGTTCTTCCCATATACTTTCTATTGGATTCAAGTCAGCTGATTGGTTGGGCCATTCTAGCAGCTTTATTTTCTTCTTTTCAAACCAATTAAGAGTTTCTTTGCCTTTGTGTTTGGGATCATTGTCTTTCTGAAATGTCCACCCTCGTTTCATCTTCATCCTCCTTGTAGATGGCAGCTTGGTACATTTTGCCATTCATCCTTCCTTCAATGCTATGAAGTTTTCAAGTACTGTATGCTGAAAACAGCCCCACACCATGATGATCCCACCTCCAAACTTCACTTATCGTATGAGGGTGTTTTTGGGGTGCAGTGCCATTTGACCTCCAAACATGGTGTGTATTATAGCTTTCAAAGAGTTCAATTTTGGTCTCATCTGAGAAGACTATATTCTCCCAGGATTTCACAGGCTTGTCCAAATGTTGTGCAGCAAACTTTAAAACGAGCTTCAACATGCTTTTTCTTCTGCAATGTAGTCTTGCGTGGTGAGCGTGCATGCAGGCCATGGCGGTGCATTCCTTATTGTTCTCTGTACCTGCTAATATCAGGTCTTTCTGAAGCTTTTCACAAGTCGTCCTTGGCTCTTGGACAACTCTTTTGATAATTCTTTTCACTCCTCTGTCAGAAATCTTGCAAGTAACAAAGTGATTGTGGGTGGTTTATAGTAAACATTATGTTCTTTCCAATTCCGTATTTTTTCCCCAACAGTGCTCACTGGAACAGTCAGAAGTTTAGAAACCATTCTGGAACCAATGGCATCAGTATGGGAGCTCTTTGCTTTTACCCATCGTGACATTTTTCTTGTGCGACACCTTGGTAAGACAACTTTTCATAGGCCATCAGTTGAGACTGAACCATCTGATATTAATTTGCACTGACAAGGGACAGAGTTGCTTTCTAATTACTGATATAAGCTGGTGTCTTGGCTTTCCATGTCTTTTTGCACCTGCCTTTCTTCATGTGTTCAACGCCTTTTTCCTGTGTCATTCAATTTCATTACACATAACTTAATTTCTGAATTTATTTTGTATGTATAGATTGCATGGGTTGTTAAAGTGGTGAAAATGTCATGCCAATAGCACCTTTAGAAATAGATTTACATTGAAAAACGGTGGATGTATGCAATACTTATTTTAGCCTCTGTAAATGGCTGATTTACGCTGCTGGGGCTTTTATTTTGGTTCTACAGAGGATACTATGTAAAAAATAAATAAAATTCTACTTTTCTTGTGTCCACTTGGATTTTCCTCCCACAAGTGTGTCTATGGCAGTGCTATATAAACATGTGAAATACAGACATTGCACTGGTTACACCAAAAACATGCAAGGGACTTTCATATGCAATATGTAATTTTGTTTACCTGGCAGCCACATCTGTTGCAATAAGAATCTTAAAAACACTTGATTTGAACTTTGCAAGTGCAGCAAATCTCTGTTTCTACAAAAAAAAAAAACACATTTACTACTGGACCGTATTTGTATAGCTACAATCACATTAACATAGCCAGGGCAGTTTTTCTTTTTTTGACAGACTATATATCTGTATGCATTGTGATTTAGAGGAGCACAGTGTGCCCATAATAAAAGCCAAACTACACATTCTGGAGGATTTATTTCCTTTTCAAAAAAACCTGGGGATGGAATATGTTCTCTTTCTCTGTCCCCAGAAAGTACTCACGATTACAGCAACAAGCTTATAGCCAAACACTGGCTTCTCAATAAATGCAGAATATCCTCTGCCCTTTCCAAAACCAGTTAAATGACATGAATCATTCTGAAAATCGGTTCATATGCAATGAATGTGCACAGTATAGTTTGATGGCTTTTGCTTGCTTCAACTGGGTTTTGTATTCCATGGGAGTGCAAACCTGCTCGAAGCAGATCAGAAGGAGATAAAACAACTAACTAAATTAACCCGTCAATGAATACTGAATAGGGCTGAAAAAAAAAAAACACACTAATCAAAGTAATTGTTGTCAACTATTGTCATAAACTATTAGTTGGTCAGCCAATTAGTTGGCCTGCATTGTTTACATATCAGGAAAGACACACACACACACAGCTCAGTACACTGTTCATACAGGTCAGTACACACAGCGCAGCACACATACAGCTCCATTTATTATCAATCAACTTTTTTTTTCCCCCTAAATAGCTTCCTTTACCGTAGTGCTTCATGTACCTCATCCTTCCATTTTGCTTTTAAATGTCCTTATTTCTTCTGAGAAATCCTCACTTCCTGTTCTTCTGTCTGTAACTACACACCGTAATGTGAGGATTTCTCCCTGGTGTGGAGAAAGCCTCTTGAGGGGGGGAAGGGGCGAGCAGGAGTGTCAGGACACTCTCTACTTTGCAGATAGAGAAAGGAGCTGTGTGTTAGTAGGGGTCCTGACACTCCTGCTAGTTCCCTCCCCCCTCAAGAGGCTTTCTCCACACCAGGAAGACTTGCATTATGGTGTGTAGTTACAGACAGAAGATCGAAAAATCGAAGGATGAGGTACATGAAGAAGGACTGCACCAAGGTAAAGGAAGCTATTTAGGAGAAAAAAAAAAAAAAGTTGATTGATAATAAATGGCTTCAGCCAACACTAACCATAAATGAAAGATTTTATTTTTTTTGTGTTATTCAGATTCTCAGAAAAATGGCCAATAAATCAAATTCTGCTAGGGTGTGTGTGTAATATATCTCTCACAAAAGAGAGTACACTCCTCACATTTTGGTAAATATTTTACAATGTTACACCACTGAAGAAATGACACTTTGCTACAATGTAAAGTAGTGAGTGTGCAGCTTGTATTAAATTGTCTGTCCCCTCAAAATAACCCACACAGCCATTAAATGTCTAAACTGCTGGCAACAAAAGTGAGTACACCCCCAAGTAAAAATTGTTCAAATTAGGCCCAAAATGTCAATATTTTGTGTCTCAGACCACAGGACATGGTTCCAGTAATTCATGTCCTTAGTCTGCTTGTCTTCAGAAAACGATTTGTGGGCTTTCTTTAGAAAACGCTTCCTTCTGGGACGACGACAGCCATGCAGACCAATTTGATGCAGTGTGCGGCATATGGTCTGAGCACTGACAAGCTGACCCACCCCCCACCCCTTCAACCTCTGCAGCACTCATACACTCATTTCCCAAAGACAACCTCTGGATAGGACGATGAACACGTGCACTCAACTTCTTTGGTCAACCAGGTCAAGCCCTTTTCTGAGTGGAACCTGTCCTGTTAAACCGCTGTATGGTCTTGGCCCCCGTGCTACAGCTAAAAATTTAGGGTCTTGGCAATCTTTCTATAGCCTAGCCCTAGGCCATCTTTGTGTAGAGCAACAATTTTTTTTTTCCAGATCCTCAGAGTTCTTAGTCATTAGGGGGCATGTTGAACTACCAGTGACCATTAGGAGAGCGTGATTTGGACATTTTCACTCAGAAAAGTACTCACTTTTGTTCCCAGAGATTTAGACATGAATGGCTGTCTGTTGAGTTATATTGAGGGGACAGCAAATTTACACTGTTAGACAAGCTGTACATCCACTACTTTACATTGTAGTAAATTGTTATTTCTTTAGTGTTGTCACATGAAAAGGTATAATGAAATCTTTACAAAAATGTGAGGGGTGTACTCACTTTTGTGGAAAATCTCTCACTCTCTCATACACACTTTCACTGTATCATATCAAATGATTTATCCTTGTCTCATTTCTTTACATCACAGAAACCCGACATCTTAACAGGGTTGTGTAGACTTTTTATATCCACAGTGCATGTTTCATAAACCTTTACAAAAGAATGTAAAGTTGCAATGTACAAAAACAAATAGTCAATTATAGCTTCCAACTTCATAGAGCTACAGACAGAAGTCAGCTCACCGAAGAGAACATGCAACCCCACCTAGTGGCTGAAAACAGAAAATGACAGTACCAATAGAGCGCCACTATAGCACATTCCAAAGTAAAATAGTAGTAACCGACTGCATTCTACCCCAATATTCGATCAATAATCAGGTCTACTGGTGCCGATCCTGGTACATTAAGTCAACCCCTTCAAACCCTTTGAATTTTGCAGGACATCCACAGTGCTGGTAAATAACCCGTTAATATCTTAAACTAGTACCCATGTGGTCTAGCCATTCCTTAAGGGATAGAGAAGGAAGTGTTTTTTTTCCAGTGGAGGAGGATAATTTTACATGCCTGAAATAAAGCCCTCTTAACCGCTTCCTTAGGAAAGACATCCAGTATAAGTTCATCAAAAACTCCAAGCAGACAGCGACAGGGGTCGGAAAGGATGTCCATTTGGAATACTCTTAACTGCTGCAAGAACAGACGCCCAGTATCTGTGTAACTTGGGACATCTCCACAGCATGTGTATGAGATGCCCATGGTCTCTTCTACATTTGAGACAAACTGGGTCTGACAAAAAAGCCACATTTTAAACAATTTCACAGGGGTATAATGAACTCGCAATAAAAGGTATAATTGTGATAAGCGCTAAAAAGTGTCGAGAGCTGAGAGCACATTTTCTCACTGTTCTCCACACAAGTCCTCCACATCCATATCTATCAATTTACTCTTTAACTTACTATTTTATGAAAATTTGATTTAATTGTACGAAACCCATTTAAAACTTCACAGACGACAACACTAATCAGATTGGGTTTATGATGAAAGGAATAAACTGTGGATCTCAGTAAATAAAGATTTCTTTAACTTTTATGACGTAAACCTGTTCGAGACCCGTTTTAGATGTCTTGCCCCTCATCTTTTCAACTATTTTGCAAGCATGGAATGAATATGGGTAGGGATCAGTCAAAGTGGCTTTAAAGTTTTAACGGTCTAGGCATAAAATGGTTTGGATACCTCAACTGTTTATTAACTCCCCTATATGGACCCCACTAACCACCTCAAGACCAAACTGTTTCACCTTCTACCTGCCCAGGCCATTTTGCAGTCTTCGCACTGTCACACTGGATTGTAAAGCAGCATACTCCTCGCAATGACAAGTGCTCATTAGTCAGCACTGGCAACATGACTGTGCTGATCAATGAGAATCTCTGCTTTTTTCGGAGACGCAATCCTGGAAGAAAAGAGCCCTTAAAAAGGATTCTCACTGCCAAGTGTGGGCACGGACCAAAGAGAACTCTCCAGCCTCCAGAGTAACAGGCCCCCCCAGTATGTTTAAGCTAGCCTTTACGTTGTTAGTACAGTGAGGAACAAAAACAGACAGCTTGGCTCACAAATTATTTGTAACAAAAAAAGAAAAAAAAATTAGGATCTACCAGGAAATAAATGTACCTGTTTCATCATAGAATGCAGTGGCACACATGGGAAATTGAACTCTCGAAGCATCATATTCAGGATTTGACAGTTTCTGTAAAAAAAAAAAAAAAAAAAAAAAAACGACTTTAATTTATAAAAACAGATTAAACTGAAATGTGGTATAGTAAAGCACAAAGAACACAACAGAAAAACTGTTTTCAAACATCTAGTTGTTTCTAGATGAAAAAAAAAAAAAGACATAACTGAAAAATACAAGCCCACCTGGTTACACTTCAACAGCACTGCTGCTATAGGTACTGGTCCCTCAAACCACCAGATCTTTCAGGCCCACAGCCTTAGATGCATACAGTCTTTGGGCTCCTCACAATGCACACAGCTTTAAGCCCTTTCAACGCACACAGCATCTATCCTCACACAGAGACCCTCACTAGCAGCCACTGCGCCAACTCCACCTTCCTTCCCCCTTCTGCTCTCACCAGCCCCTTGTTATATGGGCCATGTGCACCTGGGCACAAACCCTGCTGGCTGTCCACAAGATCCGGACACAGGGTTGGAGATAACATGCCACCCAAGACTCTGAAGGATCTCCAAACTACAGAGCCCCAGCCAGAAATAGCAAGATCTGGAGAAAGCTGCCAGAGCAGTTTTCTCCGTTTCACATCTACGCTCTGTAGTTCTGCAATCCGCCGACATGCAGACTTTTCATAGGGACAGAGCATCGCTCTGCCACAGTACATAATGCATTACATACTAAAAGTATGTTGATCAACATGACTACTGCTTTGAAATACAATGTTTCATTGAATTCCCTAGGACAAAGAGTTGTAACCATACATTAAAGGAATATGGGATATGCGATTTGTAATAAAATAAAAATATGTTGATCAAGTGGCAGCAGTCTCAAAATTACTTCAGCACAAGCCATTAATGAAACATCTGGAACAAGTAATAAAAGTATGCTGAGAAGACAAAAAGAGAAAAGGAATGCTAGAATCCCTCTACATTTTTTTTTACATGAGGCCAGGTGAATTTATAGAACAGTTTTTTGTTCTCAAAGGACAACTGAAGCATGGAGTTGTGAAAGTTTATATTTGCAAACTAGCTTGATTTTAAAAAATAGTGCTTAATGTGATTCATGGGCAATACAGCTCAATAGTCTTAACCACCTCCCTACCGCCATATTGTATTGTTAAAAAAAAAAAAAAAATAATAAAAAAAAAAAAAAAAAAAAAAAAAAGGGGGAAGAAGGAGGAATGGTGGGAGGGGAGGAGGACATCTAATATTGATCTGCCATTTATAAACATTACTTCAGAAAATGCACATGGATGGCCAGTACTTCCATTAATGGCTGTGATCTGAGCCATTACAAGATCAGACACAGTAAACAGAGCCGATCGGATATTGCTTACTTCTGGGAGCCCTCTCCTCTGTCAAAACAGAAGCAAGAGGAAGTAGTATTTATGAATAAAAAAAAAAAAACACACAGCGCAGGGCTAATTACATGAATATGAAAATTTCATATAAAGCAATAGATACAATAAAGAATGTGACTATAAAGTGCTAACAAATTTTGATATATTTCACAATATTATACAGTATATTTATTGTGAAGGTCCATAGATGTTCACATTGTTTTCAATGTATATGAATGTCACCATTTTCAAAGTTCTATGTGTGTTTTTACACATTTTTCAATATTTGTTAGCACTTTAGAGTCGCATTCTTAATGTATTTATTGCTTTATATGAATTTTTCATATAAATTAGCACTGCACCGTTTTATTTATCTGTTTACACAAGTTGTCCATTGTAGTGCTGGCTGCTTTTTATTGGGACATTAGCAAGGTATTTTTAATCACGTGTTTTTGAATGAAGAAAGGGCTCCTATCAGCAGTACAACATTCATGGTACGAAGTAGGATTAGATTTTAATATATATATTTTTTTTTTTACTTACTTCCTTAAAGCGATTCTAAAGCCTTAAGGTTTTTTTTTACCTTAATGCATACTATGCATTAAAGTGGTTGTAAACCCCATTCATGAAATTTTACCCAAGCATTTCTGCTTATCTCTCTCCAAAGTTCCAAGTCCTGTGTTTTGCTGCTGCCATGTTCCTCCGTTATCAGCATTCTGGAATTCTGTGTCGGGGAGGGTGCTTAGAGATAGATAAGCAGAGAGCTTATTTATTCACAGTACAGCTCTGCATGTTCCTTTGTTCCTCTGCCTATGTGGAGTGGGGGTGTGTGTGTGTGTCTTTCCTCCAATCAGTTCTCACACAGAGAGCCCAGACTCCCCTCCCAATGCTGGAAGAGGAAGAAAGATTTCTAACACAATTCACACTTTGTAGTGTAGAAGGGGAAAGACAGCAGATATACAAGTAGAAGAAGGTTTTGTTTCATCTGTGCATCGTCTGAGGCTATTCACTTTACTAGGTATAGGAGAAGCTTTACATCAACTTTAAGGTAAAAAACCTTCTGTGCTGCAGGGCCCCACCCAACCCCCCCCCCCCCCCTTTATTCTTACCCGAGCCTGGTCTGATCCAGCGAAGTGCACGACAGCAGTTGCTCTCCTCACTGGGCAGATCGATAGCAGCTGCAGCCATTGGCTCTCGCTGCTGTCAATCAAATGCTGCTATGAGGGGGCTGGGCCGAGTCATATGGTCTGTGTTAATAGATGCAGACTGGGTGGCTCAAGAGCTTTTGCTTCAAAATTGTACCCCATGTCCCTTTCTTGGTGCTTCAAAGCGCCTTCAAAACCTCCATAGAGGTCGATGACAAAGCTTGCTTGAAGCTACTGGAGCTTTTGAAAGGCTTTTATTTCAAATGTTGCTTTATTTTGGAGGTATTGCTGGTACGAGATATCCCAGAAAGCATTGGGAAACCAAAAAACGAACCTTTCCATCCATATTTGAAGCCAGCAGAGCCACTGCTGGACTTTTCAATTCAAAATATTTGTACTACTGAGGAAAACAATAAATTGGAGAAAAACGCAATATTATATAAAAGGCTATTCTGGTTGGCGTATTCTCTCCACTGGATAACAGGTTATGCTTTCAGCAGCAACGCAACATATTTCTAGCTCATATATTATATAGTTAAAGGTTTGTGGACACCTGACCATAATGCCTAGAGGAGCTTTTAGATATCCCATTCCAAATCCTAGGCATGTTGCCGATAACCCGAGAGCAACATAATTTTGGGTCCAGGCTTTAAGACGTTTTTTTGTTTTTTTTTAAACCTCTTCACAACTGCACTATAAACCAAATGACAGCTACAGCACAGTTGCACATTGCTGGGAGGGCGTCATGCTTCCCATGTGCCCCTTGTGGCACATGCATCGGCAGTGATCTGCGATCGAATCATTCAGAGTGGCTCTTTATAATGTGACCAGCTGTGTCCAATCACACCTGATAAAAGTACAAACAGGATTTGGCAGTTATCGACAATCCTCTCCTCACGCTGACAGCTCGTGAGGAGAGGAAAGCCAATAAGCAGCAATCCACATTAGGGCCGAAAAAAACAAATCGATTATGAAATTAATCGATTATCATTTTCATAATTGAATAATCGGCCAGTAACATAATGGGGTTAAAAAAATAAAAAATAAATAGCCCTTTATAGTACAAAAAGGGCAAATCTACTGTAAATATTACTTTCACTGTCCCACAGTAAAAAATGAACCCCTTATAGTAGCGATTATTTGCTCTTTTTGTACCAAATTTAGTTTTTTAACCCCAGTATGTTACTAAACATCTCAGGCCGGGTTCACACCTCTATTTTCTTGCAGAAACACACTACGTTCATTTACATGGTTTCACATCCATGTTTTTTTTTCAGCTGCTGTGTATTTGGAAAGTGTAAGGACTTTTATTTATTTTTTACGCAAAACAGTGCTTTTTTGTTTTTTTGGTTCAATATACTTCAATGGAGAAGCTGCAGATTTTTTTTTGTGGCAATTTGTGTTTTCTAATCTGCCCACCAACAATTTATTTTTTTAACCACTTACCTACTGTGCCCCTACACCTCCTTCCTGCCCAGACAAAATATAAGCTTCCGGCACTGCGTCACTTTAACTGACAATTGCGCGGTCGTGCGACGTGGCTCCCAAACAAAATTGGCGTCCTTTTTTTCCCACAAATAGAGCTTTCTTTTGGTGGTATTTGATCACATCTGCGGTTTTTATTTTTTGCGCTATAAACAAAAATAGAGCGTCAATTTTTAAAAAAATGCAATATTTTTTCCTTTTTGCTATAATAAATAACCCCAAAAAATATATAAAAAAAAATTTTTTTCCCTCAGTTTAGGCCGATACGTATTCTTCTACATATTTTTGGTAAAAAAAAAAATGCAATAAGCGTTTATCGATTGGTTTGCGCAAAATTTATAGCGTTTACAAAATAGGGGATAGTTTATGGCATTTTTTTTTTTTTTTTTTTTTTTACTGTTAATGGCGGCGATCTGCGATTTTTTTATTGGGACTGCGACGTTATGGCGGACATTTCGGACACTTTTCTGACATTTTTGGGACCATTTACATTTATACAGTGAAAAATGCTATAAATATGCATTGATTACTGTATAAATGTGACTGGCAGTGAAGGGGTTAACCACTAGGGGGCGGGGAAGGGGTTAAATGTGTGTCCTATGAGTGTTCTAACTGTAGGGGGAGGGGGGGTGACTGGGGGAGGTGACCGATTGTGTCCCTATGTACAAGGGACACAATCGATCTCCTCTCTCCCTGACAGGACGTGCAGCTCTGTGTTTACATACAGAGCTGCACGTCCCCGCTCAGTTACTGAGCAATCGCGTGTGCCCGGCGGCGATCGTTGCCGCCGGGCACTCGCACGGGATCCCCGCGGAGCGGCGGGTGCGCGCGCGCGCCGCCGGCGACGCGCGCGCCCTTAAAGGGACATAACGTCATATGACGTGATGTCAGAACAATGGAGTCGTCTGCCCGCCGTCATTTGACGGTGGGCAGATGACAAGTGGTTAAGGTTATTAACCGATTAATCTAAACAATAAATCGGTCAACTAATCGATTATGAAAATAATCGTTAGTTGCAGCCCTAATCCACATAGGGCACATCTACACTGATAATCGGTGCTCTGATCGTCAGTGCCGCCTATCACTGCAGCCTCATCAGTGAAGGAGAAAAGTTACTTCCCTTAAAAAAAAATATATATATCAGAATTGTTAATTCTATTAAACATTTTTTTTAGCAGAATCTATGAAAACGTATTTTTATGTAAAATGTTCATTTTTTTTCCGTTTGTTTAGCAAACAAAAAAAAACGGTGGCGCTTAAATACCACCAAATAAAAGCTCCATCTGTCTTAAAAAAAAAAAAAGAATCAAAATGTTGTTTGGGTGCAGCGTTGCATGGCGGCACAATTGTCATTCAAAGTGCAACAGCACTAAAAGCTGGTGTGGGCAGGAAGGGGGTGAAAGTGCCCAGTAGGCAAGTGGTTAAAGCAAAAAAAAAAAAAAAAAAAGGAAGGAGTAAGATGAAGATTTTTTATTTTAAATCTTTCTGTGGGCACAGAAGCGAACGCATATACGCAAGTTGCGCACAAATATGCAAATGGTATTTGCACCACACATGTGAGGTATCACTGCAAACGGAGCGAGAGCAATAATTCTAGTGCTAGACCTCCCCTGTAACACTAAACAGATAACCTGTAAAGATGTTTAAAGCATTGCCTATGAAGATTTTTAAGTACCGTAGTTGCTCTCCATTTGTTTGCAAAACCACTGCACAAATACAGTGCGACACAAAATAAATGCAACCATCGCCAGGGTCTCTGCTAAAAAAATAAAATAAACTTGTATAATGTTTGGGGGTTATATGCAATTTTCTATAAAAAAAATACTGATTTAAAAATTGTAAACAAAAAGTGCCAGAAAAAGTCTCGAAGTGGTTAATATCTACTTCCCTTCTGTTATCATGCACATAAACCACTCATCTCCATTCTCCCACTGTATGTAACCTGTACAGTAAACTCCTTAATCCCTGTGTATAGCATGTAAATTAAGTATGCAACATTACCAAGCTCAAGGCTTTAACCAAATCATACAGCATGTTTCCTAATCCCCCCCCCCCCCCCCCCCAAAAAAAAAAAGGGGACCAAAAATTGTATTTTTTTATTTTATTTTTATGAATTTTTTTAAGATAAATTTACATTATATGGTGAAATAGTGAATCACAACGTTTGTTATGCACCTGTAAAGAATAAAGTGGCTCTGTCACCAATACAACAAAAGTGAAATAAAGCCACTCTGTAAAAGAAAAACAATACATACCTCTTTGGGGAGCAGCAAGGAAAATCTTTACTGTAAGGCCCCTTTCACACAATCGGCCCACACAGATCTGCATGTCTTTTTTTCAGGTGGATCCAAACAGACCACCCATTGACTTCTAAAGGCAGGCGGATGTCAGTGGTGATGTGTCCGTTGACAACCGTCTGCCATACGATCCGACAAGATCTGCTGAAAACAGACGGATGGTGATACGTTCGTCATCCTTTCAGTGGAGTATTGGATGAAAAAACGGACAGGCTATCCGCTCTCATCCGATCCTCCCATAGAGAACGGCGCTCTGACGTGTCCGTCTCTGCACAGTAAGCAGAGACAGACCTGTCATCTGCCTGCTCAGCGGGAATCAACGGAGCGATACTATAGGTAGCGGAGTCTGCCCGTGTGAAGGCCTTAAAGTG
The DNA here is from genome assembly GCA_029574335.1 of Rana kukunoris. NCBI lineage: Eukaryota > Metazoa > Chordata > Amphibia > Anura > Ranidae > Rana > Rana kukunoris. The sequence goes on from CM056049.1 coordinate 428,648,618, forward strand.
ATACTATAGGTTCGTTTTTTTTTTCTTTTAAAATAAGAAACATGTCATACTTCCCTCCACTGTGCAGTTCATTTTGCACAGAGTGGCCCCGGTCATCCTTTTCCGGGGTCACACGGTGGCTCTCGTGGCTCCTCCCTGCATTAGCTACCCCCCTCTGGGAAGCTCTCTCCCGAGGGGGTTACCTTGCGGGCGCGCTCCCGTGTCATACACTTGGCATCCATAGCCGCCAAGTGTATGACTCGGCCCCGCCCGCCGGTGGCCGCATCATTGGATTTTATTGAAAGCAGTGCGAGCCAATGGCTGCGCAGCTATCAATCTATCCAATAAAGAGCCGAGAAACAGTGGGGAGAGTGAAGTGAGGTCACGCCCACTGAAATTCGGGGCTCAGGTCAGTAAAACGTTGGGGGGCCCAGACACAGCAAGGTGTTCTTTCACACCAATACATAGGATGCATTAAGGTGAAAAAAAGAGCACCGAGTGCTCCTTTTTATCTGACACTTTGGAATGCGTAGAATAGCACGTTCCCTGCTGTGTACAACCGGTGTGAAGAACCACAGCAGACAGCAAGGGACAGGCTAACTGACACCCCACAGTGTCAGATAATGAAATCGCCCAATTACGCATACAATCATAAACTAGATGAAGAACCAATTAAAATATATATTTTATACACACACTTTTTCCTGCACAGAACTGTACTAGAATGTGGTAAAAGGAATCAAAAAAAGACATTGGACCCCAGCACAGTAAAAAAAAAAAAAAAAAAAAAAAGTTTAAAAAAAAACATCTGGAATGCATCCAGAAATGCATAAAAGACGCAACAAAAATGTGTTAAAACTGAGCATGCAGAAACACATTCAAAAATCAGAAGGACATTTTTGTGATGTGAACAGGGACTTAATTTGTTTCCTTGTGACCACAAGACACTGGAACCTGGATGTTTCACCGAGTTACCAAAACAGCAGTCATGCCAACAAGCGCAAACACACACACACACACCCTATAGGTCCCGTCCCATTATCAGCTCTGGCAGCTTCCACACATGACTCACTTGCAGGTGTTGGTGAAGATCATAATGGACCAGTCCTCATGCTCATCCTGAAATTTCTGGATCAGATGAACCAGATACGCATCTTTCACCTTCTCAGGCACCAGAATATATCTTTGGTCCAGCTGTTCTACTGTCCGCACCCTAGAGCAAGGCATTTATAGAGATCATTAGGACATTAGTTCCACAAATAATCTATACAAAGGTCTAATTTCACAAGCTACACAAACCCATTATTGAATTCCTGAAGCAATGTTTCAACTTTCGAAATGAAAAAAAAATAAGTAAAAAAAAGGCCTGGTTCACACCTGTGCATTTTTTGGCACGTTTAGCCGAAATGCACCACAGTTCATTGGTTTCCTATGGGACACGTTCACTATGCTTTTTTTCAGCCACTGTGTTTTTGAAAAGGGTCAGGGCCCTTTTTTTAAAGCGCAAAACTGATTTTTTTTGCTTTTTTGGTTCAATAGATTTCAATGGAGAAGTATGTAGTGTATGTTTGTGGTTTTTAATCTGCCCAATAACAAATAAGCCAATAAAAAAAAGGCAAAAAACGCAAATTGCATGTCCAAAAGCATTGCAGAGACAATCAAAAGAAAACTGCATAGGCGTGAACCTAGCCCAACATGGTTTGGTTCCTTTTACAGATTTAATGTGTTTTGTTGTACATAGTGCCATTTGTAAACTCCAGGCAGATATAAAAAGGCACACAATAATAACACAATGTAACACACAATGTAATCAAATAACAATATTTTTTTAATTCAGCGAGTGCAAGGATTTGAATTTGACCAGTCTTATGCAATCCCTTGTAAAGTAGTTCTCACAACAGGAAAGGAAGTAGCAGTACTAGGAGCTGATCAGGTGAGCTGCAATCAAATGTGATGACAGAAGGAATAAGCAGAGAGATGAGGTCATCAGTTCCCTGATGCCCTTTCATTTTACAATCAGGGGCAGGTAGATGGTGTCACTATATTTCATAACTGAAATGTGGCGTCATCCTCATGTCTGCTCAAATGCCAGATAAAAATACAAACCCCATGGCAGTTAAGATTGTTTCTCTTTATGTATTTTATCCATGTTTTTAGATATTTGTTGTTCCAATAGAGAACCTTGGCCAGATTATATTCCTCGAAAGCCACAAAATATACAAGTCTGCATTGTTTGCACCAAATGCCCTTGCAAACCCAAAACTTAAAGAAGTAACTGACATCGCAAAACTGTGCATAGACCAGGGCTGTGTGTAGGATTCAGCAGGTCCTTGAACTAGTCTGCCTGCAGAAAACTACAGTGGGGAGTATACCAGCGTCCAGACACCCTGCATAAGTAGAAAACAGCAGCAGTGTCTAGTCTATAATACAGGAAACTTCCACACAGAGTCAAAGTGCAGCAGTGGTTTCATTTGGATAACTGTACAGATCTGAAGGAATCTCACAAAGGAGACCAAGAATAAAAGAACATACGTGCCTCTAATTTAGACAATATTCAACCTGGATTTTAGCTTTAAGGCAGAAATATCAACTAGATCTTCTGATCTAGTTGATATTTCTGCCTTAAAGCTAAAATCCAGCCATATGTCCTGTGCAAGTAGCATTTAACTGGTATTCTTACCACAGGACATCAGGCTGGGTGATCAAGACGGCTGAAGACACTGAGCCCCTAACAAGAACAGGTGAAGATGTTGGAAGGGAGTTTTTAACACATTGCTGGAGCAGAAATACTGTTCTGTTTAGTTCCACTTTAAATTATGACTGAGCTACCAAGACACTTTGAAGTGCAACAGAAAGGCCAGCGCAGCATCTTTTATAAAACTATGAGCAGGACTAAAAAAAAAAAAAAGACACAAAAAAGGGTAAGACTGCACAGCAGCCACTAGCTAGATCGAGAAATATAATATATATATATATATATATTTATTTCTCAATTAGTATTCTTTTGCCCCTGTAATGCTACAGCATAAAAACCATATATTCTTTTAAAGGTTCTATCTGCAGAGCAAATTCAAGAACTTATTCAGCAACAATGCTTAACATATGCAGAGTGGGATGTGTGAAAAGCTGTCAAAAATTGAAAAAAGAATTCCAACTAGTTGCAGCCCCTTTTGCTCATTGTGAGCAGCAGCGCCAATCTGCAATCTTACAATCTGCCCTGACATTGTACAAGGTTGTTGACCATTACTTTATCAAATGTTTTGGTAATCATCCTGCTTGACCAGTATTACACCTCATCTAGCATCTGGTTGCTTTTCAGCTGTACTATGGGTATCGTATCGTCTCGTCACTATCTTTATATTTGCATGTTTTCTTTGTATACGATAGATCTGGTTACTTTATGGATATGCTGTTAAAAAATTTTTGCATTACTACCTTTGTACATTTCCCTTCCACTTTGGGGAAGTCTAGAGGTATATTACATTTATGTAACTTATTTGTGAAAAATTAATATATTGAAATCCAAACATCTGTCCTGACAAGGTCTTTACTTTAAGCGATGAACCACAGACCCTTTAAACTATTGCAAACAACAACATCACTTACATTTTGCCAATTTACTTTAACAGCTAAATAAAGGAGCGGAAATCTTACTCTGAAGTGGATTCCCAGAAGAATGGTTTGTTCATGGCAACAGATTTCAGCTCCTGCAAGGTGTCTGTTAAGGTGGCACTGAACAGTAGAGTTTGTCGCTGGGCAGGAACGGCACTAAGAATGACTTGCAGATCTTTAGTAAAGTCCGTACAACCTTGCTCCAGCAGACGATCTGCCTCATCTAGAACCTGAAAGGACAAATGTACATTACTTACAAGTGGGGAAAGGCAATATAGATCTCTTTAGTCCTGCTTTAAAGTTATCAAAGTCTTACCAAGAATCGAATCTTCTTGATGCTGAATGTGTTGGAACTACGAATATGGTCAGCTAGGCGACCCGGTGTAGCTATGACAATATGGGGCTTTCTGGCTAGTTCCAGGGCTTGGGCAATCATATCTAAGTGAGAAAATATGACTTAATTACAACTAGGAAACAACTAAACAAACTTAAATTTGGTTTCCTTTTTCATGACTCAGAATAAAAACACAGGTATTCTACTAAAACAATAAAAGTCTTTATCCTAAGGCTGCATTCACACCTAGGCGTTTTGTCGCCCTACGCCCGACGCTACAATACGCCGGCCGTCGGATTTACATTATTCTCTATGAAGATCGTTCATATCTCCTAACGCCGTATGTCGAAAGAAAGTCGAAATTCAAACAAGTCCCGGACCCTTTTCCAACGCGCGTATCGGGCGGCTTCGGCGTTCCGCATAGCCGACAATACAATGTAAAAAAAACGCGGCAAAACGCCTACACAAAGGTGTGAATGCAGCCTAACCCTACCATCTCATAGCATGCATTATCCCTCAAGAACCTTGCACTGAACCGAACAGGTTAACACCTTTTATGATGGAAGGTAAAACAAATCATATTGCCTGAATTGAGTTATACAACTTGACTGTACAATTGCTTAAAGTAGACCTTAACTCAAAAGTGAAAGCACTGCTCATCCTCCTGCTTGTCCCCCCAACCCTTAGCATATTTCAAGTGTTTTTTGTTTTTGTTTTAGGGAGTAGGTACTTGCTTCCACTTTCTCAATTCCTGCCTAGGTGAGAAAAATAAAATCCATTAACCACTCCGGAAGGTTTAACCCCCTTCCGGACCAGGCCATTTTTTGTCAATACGGCACCACTTTACTTGAACTGACAATTGCAATGCTGTACCCAAATAAAATTGTGCTGTGCTTTGGCAGAACGCCAGCCTGCCCTGTTTACGTTCCCAGCAGGCCCGCTTGTTTATTGGCTCCCACTGTGTCCAATCACAGCGGTAACAGGTCTCTGGCGGTGTGTGCATGTGCCCCAGAGCAGGTAGAAGGAATAATGTACAGGTACCATTTTGCACTTAAGGGCCACCCTGCCACAGTATAAGTATGTGGGGCAAGCCATAAGCAGTTAGAAGGAGAAAGAGTACTGTATTGGTTATACTGAGTAATCGCTATGATAGCAAATGACAGGCTGTCACAGCAATTATGTGATCGACTGACAGTCCTCCCACCTCTTGGTTATTAGTATGAGACTAGGAATAGATAGTTTGCTCTCTTTGCTGGGAGCATGCTTCCAGGAGCATATACTGTATGTTGAGCTTTCGAAAGCAGGCCTACCTCCATAATGATACACACACACACACACACACACACACACACACACACACACACACACACACACACATAATTGGCTATACAATGAGACTTTCAGTTTAAATCAGCTAAATACAGTATATTCCAGGTGCATTAAAACAAAATGTGTTACAGGTCACACCATAAGAACTGTAAAGCCTTACTTTCTTTAAAGAGCCGCCACTGTCTTAGTAGAAAAGCCTGTCCCATGCCAGCATGCCGTAAAGAAGGATCTTTTACTCTGTGAAGAAGCAGTGGTGGCTCTGCAAGGGTTTGGACACACTCCATGCTGTGTCAGACCTATAATCAGCAAGACTCATGCTCCCTGCCGATTAAGGCTGGGTTCACACCTATGCAAATTTCTCTGCATCCAATTCGCATAGCAGGAGAATGTGTCTGACTCTCTATAGAGCTGGTTCACATATCTTCGCAGCAGGTCCAGTGGGAATTGCAGAAAAACGTGTGCCTTTTTTTGGTCTGAATTCAGCCCAAATTCAGGCTGAAAACGGACCTGAAATGGTAAAACCAGCATGCACCGAACCCCGGCGATGGTGTGAACCGAGCCTTAAGCTCCAACTCAAGAGGAAGCACATCAGACCTCTAAAGAAACCACTGCTTCCACACAGAAAGCAAGTATCCTTTTCTACAGCATGCTTGCAGTAAATAGGCTTTTCTTATTTAGGCTGTGGCTACATTCCATACCTTTTGTTTAGATGAAAATAAATGATTTTTGGGGTGTACCCTATTTAAATATGCCAACATGAGATAGTCATCAGTGTCTCAGGTGGGCAGTATAGTAAATAGACAAAGATACTTGGGTATTTAAATTTATTGATGAAAAGTTTCTCTCTGGAATGGATAAAACTGCCATCAGCGGTAGAGCATACTGCAAATCTGCTGTAGAACTCATCGAATCAAAAAAAGGAGGAGAAACAGATGCATATGGACCAATATGTTAATACATTTTACATATTCAATACATACCCATTCCTCCAACAATGATACAGTCCTTCAAACCTAGTGGCTTGCCTAGAACTCGAAACTGTTCTGCAATCTGATAAGCCAATTCTCTGTAAAAATAAATAAAAATAATGAATAATCCTTTAATATAAATTTTAAGTAAACCTCTCGAGAGAAATATTGGAGCTGCCACTTCTGAAGACCTTTGTAAAGTTGCCTGGCTCCTTTTTGACCTACTGGCTTTAATACTCTAACTGGGCATAGTTAAACTGAACCATGTCCAGGTTCAATTGTGCCCCTGCCCACTTCTCTGGTCTGAACTTATACTGGGCTATAAGCAAGTTTTTCCAGGCACAATTACATCATCACCTCTGCATACAGACCATAGTGATGGCTGCTTCCGTTTTCAGTGGTCCTTTGAGAATCTTTAGCTTAGGTGTGATTTGCGCTCACACTGAAGTGAACATAAGCCACATGTGAACCGTCTTGGGGAACACGCATTATACACATCAATATCTTTCACCATTCTCACCTTACTCCAGCTATGTTACATAAAATGGGGCTAACACCATAGGCGGAGTGCTTCCGAGGCTGTGGCCAAACCGCTCATTTCCTACACTGTTTTTGGTCATGTCCAGTTGTTCAAGACTTCTGGGCAGGTAAAGGTTTTTTCATTTTCTCGGCGGTGAGTCTCCAACATTGTCCATCCCAAGAACTGCCTTCTAGGCATCTTTGGCAATTTACACATACCGTCCCATGCTAAAAGGCTACTCCGCATTCTGTATTTCTATGTTAAAATGTCTATCTTGCTGTCTTGGAAGGCAACACCCTCTGGTTAAAGTTAATTAACGATTCTTTACCAATATACAAACTTACATTCGAAATCCGGAAAGGGAATAAGACATTCCACAAAATTTTGGGTAGACGGCTAGCTAGCCCCCTGACCCTTACCCCGGATTGAATACATTATAATGTAATTTCTTGGTTGTGCAACATACTTCAATGTGCTGATCTCCACTGATGACATATGAAGTTCACACTGACAGTTTGGTCAATACCTGTAATCATGCAATAATTGCACAAGATAGGCAAATTGATATTTGTTTATTGACTGAAAGAGTGTATTGCTTGTTTATGTATACCATTGAACAACCAAAAATGTTTCTTTTGTATGTTGGTTTGTCTTTAAACTCAATAAAAATAGATCTTAAAAAAAAAAAAAAAAGCTAAGGGAGAAAACTGTGTCTGCTAGTGTAAGTGAAACCTTAGTCACCTAGATGGAACTAGTATGGAGCCGAGAAGTGTCAGGAGTACCCTCTGCATTACTGTTCCTGATCAGCATCTTAATTCAGAAGCCAATGGGTCAGCATGAGAGCCAAGCAACTAGCATCTTCCATAGGAGAGGTGAGAAAAGGCATTCTCTGTTTGTTTGTTTCTCAAATTACATGCTTTAGTTTTTTTATTTATTTAATCCAACTCTAAATAATTAAAAGTGGTATTAAGCTTAAAGGGGTTGTAAAGGTTCATCTTCTAAATAGGTTCCTTTAAGCTAGTGCATTGTTGGTTCACTTACCTTTTCCTTAGATTTCCCTTCTAAATTTTTTTTTTTTCTTTGTTTGAATTTCTCACTTCCTGTTTCTCCTCAGTAAGCTTTCCACCATCATCTGAGCGGTGGGAAGTCACTTAGAACAGTTTCTAGGAGGAACAGGAAGTAAGAAATTCAGACAAAGAAAAACATTTAGAAGGGAAATGGAAGGAAAAGGTAGGTGAGCCAACAATGCACTAGCTTAAAGGAACCTAATTTAGAAAATAAAAAACAAACCTTTTAGAAGAAAAATGCTGGCAGGCAGGGTTTTTATGGCAGAAGAGACCCGAGCAGTCTCTTCTGCCATAAATTCTTCCTACCCGTCAGCAGCAATTTACACTAAGGCACACATGCGCAGCTCAGACTTAAGTTTAAGTCATCTGCTCAGGGCCGGGATGATGCGACTCCCACGCCTGGAAGTGATGTCATTGCAGCAAGGCCATCAAGCGGCCGAAAAGCGCAAACCCAGAAGGAAGGAAGACCAGGTGAAGATAGAAGCGCTTGACCACTGACAGCACACCAGTGAAGGTCTTCATTTGACAGGAAATTCTGATAATCTATTATGCAGTGCATACTAGCACATTGTGGCATAAAGCTGCTGTGGTCCCAGATAAAAGAAAAAATTACAGGAGCAATGATTTGATTTTGTTTTTTTTACTTTTTTTTGAGAGTTTAGATACTGGCTAGCTATACACACACACACAAAACAATATATAATAATATCAAATGATACCCCATTTCACAACTCCTATTTATAAGAAGAAGGAAAAAAAAAAAAAACGTTTACCTAGTAAGAAGCATGTTTTTGTACTTTCCCAAAACATGGTACCAGATTAAAATCTAGCTACAACAGCTTAGAATATTGGCAACCTGATTTAATAAAATGTATTTGGAAGACTATAAATACAGAAAATTGCAAATAAGAATGCTCATAGATCACTTTTTGTACAGTAGGATTTATAGTGTTAGCTGATGTCAAATGGTTTATACTAACCGTGTTGGTGTTAGCACCAGGCAAAATATTCCAAAAGGATCTTCAGAGAGTTTCTGCAGTATAGGCAACACAAAAGCAGCAGTCTTACCACTACCAGTTTTGGCACAACCCATACAGTCCCGACCTAAGAGCAACAAAGAAAAATTGAAAACTTTTACTTGGTTCCCTCAATTCACACCCAGAACTTTATTAAAAAAATAAAAATCCCCCACCGAATTTAACAGTTTTAGGTAACAAAGCCCAACTCCTTTTTTTTTTTTTACCGAACTAAGTGAGCTAGAGTAATGCCGCGTACACACAATCGGAATTTCCGACAAGAAAAGTTAGATGTGAGGTTTTGGTCGGAAACTCCGACAGTGTGTAGGCCCCATCGGACCTTTGAGCTGGTTCTCAAATTTTTCTATGGGAAAAGTTCTTGTCGGAAATTCCGATCGTCTGTATGCAATTCAGACGTGCAAAAAAAAAAAAAAAAAACACGCATTCCTCGGAATCACTGAACTTAATTTTTCTCAGCTCATTGTAGTGTTGTACGTCACCGCATTCTTGACAGTTGGAATTTGGTGTGACCATGTGTATGCAACACAAGTTGGAGCCAAAATTCCGCCTGAAAAAAAAAAGCCACAGTTTTCTTGTCGGAATTTCCAATCATGTGTACGCGGCATTAGGCCAGGTTTTCATATGTGTGACCGTGATTAACAGCATGGGGTCTGGTGCTTCCCTGTTTGATGGTTCGGGTAAGAATCCTAAGAGTAATTAACAGTTGTGGCTCAGGGACTCCACTGTGAAGAAATGAGGCAACTTTTCCCAATTTAAAGTATTTGTGAAGCCTAAGGGCTAATTTACACTTGCTTCAAAACATGGCTTCAGGCACATTTTTTTAAAGCTCTCTGAATGCCAATTAAAACACCTGTCACTAAATAAAATGGTTAGCTTACAGTCCTGTTCACATGCTGTGTTTGCTTTGCTTCAAAAATTATACCCCATGTCGCTTTAGTGTAGAGCTGCAACAATTCTGGGGAAAAAAAAAAAAAAAGAGTATCACATTTTTTTTGCTTAGAATTAGCCCTGGTTCACACTGGTACGATTTGACATGTCAAATCGGTGGCATTTGCCACAAATGGCACAGCCCTAAATCGGTGCGACGCCACATCTGTGGTGCTGCACTGATTTAAAAAGTAGTTTCGGTACTGCTTTTTGCGATTTTGGCCCAATATTTACATTGACATCTGTGCAAAAACCAGGACTGACAGGCAGGAGTGAAATTACACGAGTTCACAGCTTCATTCCTGCAGCCCAGTGTGAACCCGGGCTAAAGATCACAATGCTCTCACGATTCTGAAAAACGTTTTAATTTTAAAGATTTACAAGCCCTGAACATTAGGTCATCAAACAAGATAGCAATAAAATATGCCATAATACTCTTTGCTTCAATCAAATGAAAAGAAATGTAATGAAAAATAATGTAGTGTGAAAAAAAAAAAAAAATACCATTAGAAAAAATAATTCAGGTATTATGTCAGATAAACTAATTTAAAGATTCTTAGCTAGAAACACCAGCCACTGTGTATAGTGCGAGCGAGAAATTGTGTGACCGGATCAGCACAGCTAAAGACAGCACAGTTCACTGTGCACCTGACCCACTCCCAGCCACGGAGTCCCAGCTGGGCAGCGGGTGAAGGCGTAGCCGGCAACATTCAGCGATGAGTGGCTACAGACGCGGTCACTCAAGAACGCTCAGTAAAGGTGACAGCCCAGCTGGCAGGTGGATCCGAAGATGCCACAGCCCGCTCAGCCCGACTCCCTTGCCCCACTGCTAGTGCCAATATCGCAGTGCAAACTGCAAATCTGGACAGGGCCCAGATCGCATGGGTGTGAACACCCATGCGATTTGATTCTGCTGCGGACCAAAAAAGGGTCCTGTGGGAGTTTGGTTTGTATGCAATACGAATTCAGCCATACTATCTGTATGGGTAATAACGCATCACACAATGCAGTGCAAGTCACATCCGATGTTGGACATCGCACCAGTGGGAATAATAGGCCTTAAAGAATTTTCAGTAGCCTGAGTAAGCAAAACACAGACAATCTATAAGGAGCCCAAAGGCTTTTTTATATTTTCTAATTGAACTGTAACAATACAGCGATTGTATAAATACATTAGACAACAATGAAATAGGCTGACATGTCCCTGCTGTGCTCCTCATGATCAGCTTCTATCTGACTGCATTCTATTCCAGTACAATATACATGAGTGTAAACAAATTAGCAATAAAGAGCCATTCGTTTGTAAGTGTGCAGACATATGCCTGTGGTTATTCTTCTGGTGTACTCACCTTCCAGGGTGGGCGGTATACAATTCTCCTGGACCGCGTTGGGTTTGCAGATCCCCACCTGTCTGCACTGTTCTATAAGCCATGACGACAACCCCAACTTAGCGAAGCCTTCCATCTCTGGGTTCACATGTGACTAGTGTAATACTTCCGGTATGGACACGTGGCGTCATCAGCAAGCGCTGGACCCTATTGGCTCCTGTGTGCTCGTCCCTGCCTCCTATCCTGAGGATTACAGCTGGGCGGAAGCCGGAAGTAGTGATCGACAGACCGGGTGACGTGTCTGATGTAGAGATGGCCGCCCAGGGAGAAGTGGATGAGCTGTTCGATGTAAAGAACTGGTTCTATATCGGAAGTTACCAGCAGAGCATTAACGAGGCTCAGAAAGTGAAGGTAAGTGCTTGCTAATATGGGTTTGGCATTGGCTAGGTTGTTCAGTGGAATCGAAGACCCTTGCACGGCGAGTCCTTGCTTCTGCTTCAATGGGTCTGTACTCCTCATAGGAGAATGCCATTGCTGCCCTTCCTTTTGAAAAAGCCAGTTGCCTGGCTGTCTTGGTCATCCTGTTCCCTAAATGCATTTAGTCACTGACCTGGCACAGACTAAACAAGATATTCTAGAGTTTAGTTATTCTTGGTCTGACACTCTAAGTATTACAGCCAGTTCATATATGAGCCAGGCACCTAGCATTTATTAGAAGGTGGTCAGCTATGGGAGCATGCATTGCAATAGATCACCTACTTCATTTCGTAACTCCGTAATGGCAGTTGGCAGTTGTAAACCTCTATGTGGGGAGTGTCCCTTATGCCATACTACTATGTGTGTGTGTGTGTATATATATATATATATATATATATATATATATATATATATATATATATATATATATATATAATCTGTGTGTTTGCTCAATCAAGCCAGTGAGATGGGCTCCTGATCACATGATCACCTTGATAGACAATCGCAGTGATCACAAGATTATTTGCCCTCTCTGAAGCCAAATTGCTGGTCCCTCCTACAGGTACAACCTATAAATAATGCTTGCTCATCCCCCAAACTAATTTCTAGCAAAAAAAACATGCTTCTTTTTTGCTCCAGTGAGCTGCCCCGCCCCACAGTTCACTTAAACAAAGAGGCAGGTTAGAGGGCAGGAATGACCATGCACATGCACATCAGGAGTGGGTAAAATTTCACTTGGGCTGTTTTTTGGGTGGTGGCCCCCCTAATACTTACGGTTTTAAGGGGTTAATCTATCCTACTGCTATATGTGCTGCAAATTAGGAGACTCTGGAAATGTATAGAGTTAGGGCCGCAGTTTACAGATGAGTGTTGACATGGGCACTGCTGCTTAGACATATATTTGCAAATGTGTGCAAACAAAATCCTCTGTTTTAACATAAGATTTTAGACAGGGTCTGTTTGGTTGTTTTGTAGGCTGGTTGGTAAGTGTGCTGAGAAATCTTTTGTTTGCAAATTAACAAGGAACATATACAGCAGAGACACCACTGCTTCCCCACAGAGAGCAAATGTTCTTCTCTACAGTATACTGGCAGGGGACATGCTTTTGTACTGCTTTGTAAAGAAAATGATGTGTCAATTTGCACACCTTTTTGTTTTGATGTACATGGAGGGAATTTTACAGATTTCAAACTAAATCAATGTTTAGGATGTAATAATCACTACAGTTTAGTTTACATAACTTTCAGGTGTTTAACAAATGTTTTGGTGATTGTGAAAATTTAAGTTTTTATTATTCAAAAATCTAGATTTATTTTCTTTGTTGTCTTCTTTAGCCTTCAAGCCCTGAGAAAGAAGTGGAGAGAGATGTATTTCTGTACAGGGCATATATAGCACAGGTAAAATAGAATTTCTATCCTTGCTGTATGTTTTATATTTATATGCTATTTGTGTAGAATTGTTTGAACAAATTCTTCAGCATTACGTTTTTTGTCAATTGGAACAGAAAAAGTATGGCGTAGTCCTGGATGAAATCCGCCCAAATGCCAGTCAGGAGTTGCAGGCTGTGCGCATGTTTGCAGAATATCTATCCAATGAAAGCCGCAGGTGTGTATTGCAGTTTTGTTTACCTTTTTTGTTACTGTCATTGACTTTATTTCAAGTATACCTGTTCAGTGTGTTCCAACCTGTGTTTGCTGGGTTTCATTTTGGATGCGTTCATATATGTTCTGCATTCACATGTGAAAAAAAAAAATGCAGCAAGCTATATGTTTTTAAATGCACATGAAAGCAATGCAATTATCTAAACTAGTCTTATTAAATGCATATGCATTTAAAAACTTGTGACTGCATCTGTTATAATGGAGTCCTAAACCAGGTAAATTGGCTGCTGGAAATAAATCCAGATGCACAGAGGTACTTGCACATATTGTGAACTTGGAAGCCTTTAAACCAGCAGGCTTCTCTGCTCTCTTTTCCAGCTTCTGTAGTTGAAAGCTCTCCCTCAAACCTGCCCCTGTTGGTCTGTGAGCCCAACCATCTTCGTTTTGGACCGATACCAGTATAGGAGGTGGTCATGAGCAAAATCTGACAAGTGAGGTGAAAATGATCCACAAACCCCCTGTAATACACCCCCCATAGCAGGTGCGATTGGGTAAACGTGAAGGAGACCAGCGAAATGTCTGTTCACTGTTCTCCCCAAGCTAGCACTTCCATCACTTCCAAATATATATTTTTTTAATTTTTTCTCGGGTCCTGTTGCCAGGGAAAAAAGTAAGAGTGTGATCAATACTCTGTTAACTGCAGATGACCCTTGATATTGCATTAAAGAACACCTGTTGCAGAAAAAGATTTTTGTTCCCCTATGTCATGGGTCTTCAAACTACGGCCCTCCAGTTGTTCAGGAACTACAATTGCCATCATGCCTGCTCATGTCTGTGAATGTCAGAGTTTTACAATGCCTCATGGGATGTGTAGTTCCACAACAGCTGGAGGGCCGTAGTTTGAGGATCCATGCCCTATGTGATAAAAAAAAATGAAGTTGAGGGTAAGATAAAATAAATAGTGTAAAAAGTTACTTAACCACCAAACCCAACCATAGCCCCCCTCCCCCAAAAAAAGTTGAGACAACATATACGTACTTAAATCAACATGTCAGGAATGGCTATGTACAAATACTTTTGATAGTGCTACATTTCGCTGTCAGTAGACTAATGATCGATAGGAAACTCTTGGGACCGAAGTCTATTTTACAGGTTCTTGCAGTTTTAAGGTTTGACTTTCTTTTTTTTTTTTATCTATTTACTACTATTTATGTATAAAAGATAGTACAGCACATGCTACCACCTAATACAGGGGTGTCCAAACTGTTATCATAGAGGGCCAGATTTGATGCAGGGCCGACTATTTTGCCTGACATTCTTTGAACCAATAAAATTCAGTCTAAGTGTGTTCGCCCGAACACTAATACACTGCCCAACAAGAACTTTCTTGCCTTTGTGGCTGTGTGTGGTGAAGAGATGAGCTTGGGCGTGTTATTTGGATACACTGTATATATTTCTTTTGTGGCCCCAACGAATCCCTGAGCGCTACTAAGGATAAGCTTGGGCGTGTTATTTGGATATACCGTATTTATTGGCGTATAACATGCACAGGCTTACCATGTGCCATGAGTGCAGCCTCCCGTGTGTCATGAGTGCAGCCTGATTGATGCCCATCTGCAGCCTCGGAGGGGACGGGGGGTGGATGAGTGCCGATAGATTACAAACAGAAGAATCTCTTGTTTACTTGGTTACCTCTTTAATACAAAGTCCCGCCTCATACGATAGACAGAACAGTCATTCAATGGCATCCCAAGGGACTAGACTTCCTATTACAGATACCGTTGAGTAAACAGGAGATTCTCTTCATGTAATCTGATGGCACTTGTCAAGCCCCCTCCCCGTCCCCTAAGACATAGCGCCGATATAAACGGTATATATCATTTGTGGCCATATTAAATCACCAGGGGGGCCGCAATTGGCCCGCGGGCCGGACTTTGGGCATGCCTGACCTAATACAATAAGCAACAATGCAAGTCAATTTTCTTACATGAAATGCTTATATTGCAGATATCTGTTAAACTGGTTATCTGTTTGTTGTGTTCAATTCAATGTATATTTAGTTAGAAGAATGCTCTCCAAATTTAACGTATTGCTTTCATTCCAATAGGGATGCCATTGTCTCTGAACTTGATAAGAAAATGGCCAAGAGTGTGGATGTCACCAACACAACCTTTCTGCTAATGGCAGCTTCAATTTATTTTCATGATGGCAATACAGATGCTGCTCTTAGAGTTCTCCACCAAGGAGACAGTTTGGAATGGTAAGGCAATGCCATATTGCTGCTAAATATGTAGTGGATACAATGTAGCCACTGTGAGAAGTGTTACATTTTTTTTTTTATAACAACTGAAGTTTAACATTACAAAAAAAGTTGTGTAGCGATTATAAGGGGCAGTGCTGGAATATATATATATATATATATATTATATTTATATATTCTACATGTAACCTGCTTACATTGTTGCCCTTGTTTCTAAAGCAAAAGGGGCAGCTAGATTTTAAATATGTTGTTCTCTAAGACACTGTTTTTTTTTTTTTGTTTTTGTTTTTTTATGTCCTACTATAAATCTGTTTTAGTAGGAGCTATGCTTTGGTAATGCATGCCTCAACTGCTGTGGCACTAAAGGGACAATTGATAAAGCAGTGGTATGACCTCACTGCAGCCACCAGACATACTGCTTGCAGATTTGCAAAGGAGTATATTTCATGTTCAGGTACTATGCCCAAGTAAGGTCACACAGGCAGCATCTTTCAATTTATGTATATACCTTGTTGGCTGTATGTGGGTATGCACTGCTACTTTCAGAACTTACATCGCATTTACAAAAACTGTTCAGACACTCCATTTTTGAAAGCAGTGGCTTTTTTATAATTTTTTTTTATAATTTTTTTTTTTTTTTGACAATATGTAGCATGCCTAAGGTTTGTGACTGATTTAGTAGATGACGACTGATTAGAAGATTGCAAAAAGCATTTGCGGTGTTGGTAGAAGAATGATAAAATTTTGTCATTTGAGTAAATCACAAATCGTAGAGGGGAAAAGGAGAAAAAGGGGGTGGGAGGAGGGTTAATGCACTGGTTGTACATTTTATTACTTGCTGCCTACAGTTCATGCATACAGATACTGAGTGTTTACTCTCATTTTACCATCAGTCCCCGTTCACACTGGTGCGATTTTGAAAGTTCCAAATTGCATAATAAGTCGTCCTGCATTGTCTGCAATGAAACTGTTCAAATTGCCCCGACTCATGTTAAAGCAACTTTGAAAAAAGGTTCCTACACTACTTTTTGATGATTTCATTGCGACTTGCATAGACTTCTGTTGTATGAAGCCGCAGTGAAAATTGCAATGATGTGTAACTTTGAAATCACACTGAAGTAGCACGGTTTTAAAGCCACACCAGTGTGAATGAGGACTAAAGGAAGAATAATACTAATGTCCATTTATTCAGCATAGTTTATTACTTTTTATAAAATGTTTTCTGGGACTACACCTTTATTATAGTAGACTGTGTCTATCTATAAAATCTCTTATCGGTATTTTTTTCCCCATTATATAGCTTGGCAACAATAGTCCAAATATTGCTGAAAATTGACAGACTTGATCTAGCTCGGTAAGCATATTTGAATTCATATTATCAGTGTTTCACATTAGATTTCAGTTGTACTGTAAATTAAGTTTTATAATTATGTTTATGAGACAAATGTGAAGGTAACTGATTTTGTCCACATAACACAGAATCTATTTTGCAGAGTTTTGAAACTGGCTGCAAATTAAAGCAGAACTTCATCCAAAGGGGGACTTTCTGCTTGTTTGCATACCCCCTTCTGTCCACTGCCACATTTGGCACTTTTTGGGGGTAGGGGGAGCTCCAGCTTCCAGGCAGATCGCGTCGGTGATCTGTGCGGAAGTTTTACCCCCCTTATTTCTATGTAGCCTCCTGGCACACATCACAGGTCCCAGAAGACTGCAGTACCAATCACAAAGTGCAGGGTGGCTTGAGCATGCACAGTAGGAACCAGAAAGCTTCACTGCTGATTTCTCTTATCTAAGATGCTGACCTCTGCACCCTAAGCTGAACCTTATATTTAAAGTCAGCAGCGACTGTTTTTGTAGCTGCTGACTGTCTTTTAATTGTTTTGGGGGAGACTGGATTTTCTCTGTTATGGGTGTGTGTGTGTATTTTATTTATTTATATTATATATAGTGCCTTGCGAAAGTATTCGGCCCCCTTGAACTTTGCAACCTTTTGCTACATTTCAGGCTTCAAACATAAAGATATAAAACTGTATTTTTTTGTGAAAAATCAACAAGTGGGACACAATCATGAAGTGGAACGAAATGTATTGGATATTTCAAACTTTTTTAACAAAAAAAAGCTCATTTACTTTCAGTGCAGCAAACTCTCTCCAGAAGTTCAGTGAGGATCTCTGAATGATCCAATGTTGACCTAAATGACTAATGATGATAAATAGAATCCACCTGTGTGTAATCAAGTCTCCGTATAAATGCACCTGCACTGTGATAGTCTCCAGAGGTCCGTTTTTAAAGCGCAGAGAGCATCATGAACAAGGAACACACCTGGCAGGTTCGAGATACTGTTGTGGAGAAGTTTAAAGCCGGATTTTTATACAAAAAGATTTCCCAAGCTTTAAACATCCCAAAGAGCACTGTGCAAGCGATAATATTGAAATGGGAGTATCAGACCACTGCAAATCTACGAAGACCTGGCCGTCCTTCTAAACTTTCATCTCATACAAGGAGAAGACTGATCAAAGATGCAGCCAAGAGGCCCATGATCACTCTGGATGAACTGCAGAGATCTACAGCTGAGGTAGGGAGACTCTGTCCATAGGACAACAATCAGTTGTATACTGCACAAATCTGGCCTTTATGGAAGAGTGGCAAGAAGAAAGCCATTTCTTAAAGATATCCATAAAAAGTGTTGTTTAAAGTTTGCCACAAGCCACCTGGGAGACACACCAAACATGTGGAAGAAGGTGCTCTGGTCAGATGAAACCAAAATCGAACTTTTTGGCAACAATGCAAAACGTTATGTTTGGCGTAAAAGCAACACGGCTCATCACCCTGAACACACCATCCCCACTGTGAAACATGGTGGTGGCAGCATCATGGTTTGGGCCTGCTTTTCTTCAACCGGGACAGGGAAGATGGTTAAAATTGATGGTAAGATGGATGGAGCCAAATACAGGACCATTCTGGGAGAAAACCTGATGGGAGAAAACCTGATGGAGTCTGCAAAAGACCTGAGACTGGGACAGAGATTTGTCTTCCAACAAGACAATGATCCAAAACATAAAGCAAAATCTACAATGGAATGGTTCACAAATAAACATATCCAGGTGTTAGAATGGCCAAGTCAAAGTCCAGACCTGAATCCAATCGAGAATCTGTGGAAAGAACTGAAAACTGCTGTTCACAAACGCTCTCCATCCAACCTCACTGAGCTTGAGCTGTTTTGCAAGGAGGAATGGGCAAAAATGTCTCTCGATGTGCAAAACTGATAGAGACATACCCCAAGCGACTTACAGCTGTAATCGCAGCAAAAGGTGGCGCTACAAAGTATTAACTTAAGGGGGGTGAATAATTTTGCACGCCCAATTTTTCAGTTTGTTATTTGTTAAAGTTTGAAATATCCAATAAATTTCGTTCCACTTCATGATTGTGTCCCACTTGTTGATTCTTCACAAAAAATTACAGTTTTATATCTTTATGTTTGAAGCCTGAAATGTGGCAAAAGGTCGCAAAGTTCAAGGGGGCCGAATACTTTCGCAAGGCTGTGTGTGTGTGTGTGTGTGTATGTATGTGTGTGTATATATATAATTTCACCAAACCTTTTTTTGGCCACAAATCCAGTGAGCACCTAATATCTGTTTGAGCTGACTGCTCTGCCTCTGCTGCACTAAAAATTCTTAGAAAATCTGTTGTAAGTGTGTCCAGTTCACTTTATTGGATCATAGAACACTTCTAACTATCTTCATAGAAGGAGATGTTCTGTAGTCAAACATACAAAGTTCGACGCTTAGTGTTTTTTTTGCAGATCAAGTATTTTCTGCAGTATTTTTAAGAGACAAATCATGGGGAAAGCTGCATGCATTTCAGAAATGCACTAAATGCACTAAATTTTAATGTGCCTAAATATAGACTTTAACTACTTTGGTAATGGAAAGGGCACGGCATATTGGGCATTTGGTAGATTTGCCCTCCGGTGGCTAACTCTGTAGGTTTAAATTATTATCGTAAACAAACCTATGGCATGTCAAATTCAGAAGGAAGTTAAAACAATGTGAACAGGCAGGCTCTTTATTGCAGATAATAAATACATTGGGGTTGTTTTACTAACGGCAAATAGTCTAGCAGTTGCTCTAGATCTGAGGAAAATATGCAAGGAAAATAAACACATTTTTGCTTGCACATGATTGGATGCCCGTAATCGGCAGAGCTTTCCCTCATTTTAGAACTTCTTCTCAGATCCAGTGCAACTGCACTTGCAAGTGCACACACTATTTGCCTTAAGTAAATCAACCCCCTTATGTCTCTCTTGCAATAAAATCCATTTACCTGCTTGGTTGTAATCTCCTGCAGAATTTACACTGAGCTACATATGTGAAGTTCAATTTACATTTCTGGCACGGTGCCAGTGTGTCAGGATGAAATGAATCGTGTATGCGTGGGAGTGAAGTAATTTTGCCCCAGCCAATCAAGATGGCCGAAGACCAGCAATCGGAAGAAGCCAGAGAGATATGCAGGCGAAGGACATTATTAAGTTCCACAATATAAATATATAATATATATATATATATATATATATATATATATATATATATATATATATATATATATATATATATATATAATCTATATCTCTTCCTTACTTTTTTATTTGCAAATACTTTTATATGATGTAGTCTTCGTTGTATTCAATTTTGTTGAGAAACTTTTTGTATTATCTTTTTTTATTTTTTTTTATTTAGCAAAGAATTGAAGAAAATGATAGAGATGGATGAAGATACAACACTAACACAACTTGCAACAGCATGGGTTAATATTGCTATGGTAAAAAATATTTGTTTTTCAAAATATCTGTCAAAATGAGACCAGAAATAAACCCCAGCTTTATAGAACTTTTGAGACTTTTGGCTCCTTGTTGATGCTGCCCATGAACAGGCCTTCTCTTCAGTTGATATAGACTGTACAGTAAATGGTGGTCACCTTTTTGTCTTTTCTTATCCCTATTTACAGTAATTACTGTTTTGATTTAACTATATATATTTTTTTACAATGTGTGTGTATGTGTGTGTGTGTGTGTGTGTGTGTGTATATATATATATATATATATATATCTCTCCTCAAAATTTTGAGTTGGTCCTCCCACCTTTCTCCTCCAGGACCACCAGCTTTAGAAAGATGTATGTGTGCATGCTAAAGGGCCCTCCCTTACCTTCAGGACCCAGCAGATAACTCCCGACACATGTGGGATTTTCTGCACACATGCAGACATGTCAAGATCTGGGACCTTCAATTATTTTCTCTGGAAACCCTGTCTACGCACTAGAGCTGCACAATTAATCATTAAAGAATCACAATTCTACCCCCCTCCCGATCTTAAAACAGCATTTCCCTGATTTAATTCTCACTTCTAACAACAAAAAATAAGCCAGGCAGCCTGCCAAGTTTATCTCAACATCAGAAATAACTATAAACAAAGTAACATTCTTAGATCAAAGGAAAGAACTTCGCTCTGTAAATGAGGCCAGTTTAACCACTTAAACACTCAGCCTACTCTCGCACTGGGGCGGTAGTGGTGAAGCTTTTAACCCCCACTAGCAGCCGAAAAAGGGTTAAGAGCGCCCACAAAGCTCCTGCACCGCCCCAAAGATGCTGTGCTGCTTTTTTTTTTTTCTGTCCTGCAAGCGCTTCACACTGGGGCTGCATAGGAGGCAGTTTATAGGCACTATTTTTAGTGCAAAAACACCTGTAAGACGCCTCGGTGTGTGACAGTGGCCTAAACCTTTTTCTGACACTTGTTGCTTACAAATTTAAAATGTTTTTAGCTAGAAAATAATTTGGAACCACCAAGTGACCCTAGAGCATAAAATGGCGGTTGTTGCAATTGCAATATTTTATGATACACTGTATTTGCACAGTGGTCTTCCAAATGCAATTTCTTTGGTAAAAATTCCTTTTAATGAATTTAAAAAAATAAATATAAAGCTGTTGATGTTATGCCGCGAGAATCGTGAACTTTATTCTAAGCAAAAAAAATTGATTCTCATTTTAGCCAGAATCGTGCAGCTCCTACTGTGCACAGATCTCTGCTGGGTCCTGAAGGCAAATCTGCGCACCTATGTAGTGGCAGAGGGAGGAGGATGGAGCCAGGTGCAAATAAGTTGTTTTCCTGGGTGATAGTCTGCGTTAAAATGTCACTAAACCAACATCATAAAAAGCTTTTAAAAAATACCACATTAAACGCTGTCCATACTCGGTCACTGTGAGATTAGTTTTCTGTATTCTGCAAAAAAAAAAACTACTTGATCCTGCTGCTATCTATCTCCACCTTCTATTCGGTCCCCAATTCAGCTAGGGATTTTGAGCAACTCATCTGAGTAGTCCATGTGACTATAGAGCGGGATGACAGCCTGTGACGGGCACAAATCCACCCACACCATGTTATTTCCACAAAATAATAGATTTTTATTTCAAATATATATTTGTATGACAATTTAAAACAGCTTATTGATATCATTTGTTTTTACTCTGTATTTCAAAGGCTAGTTCCTCCTCACCCTTTTTATTTTCTCTATGCTGTATCTCTAGTTTTTGCCTGCTTTTCTTATATATGTGCCTTATTGTAAACAGGGTGGTGATAAACTGCAGGACGCCTACTATATCTTTCAAGAAATGTCTGACAAGTACTCATCTACTCTTCTGCTACTTAATGGACAGGCCACTTGTTATATGGGACAGGGCAAGTGGGAAGATGCGGAGGGGGTCCTTCAGGAAGCCCTGGACAAGGTAGAAATCACACTGGAACTCTCCTAAACTTGTGTAAACTCAGACTGTGTGTGTGTGTGTGTGTGTGTGTATACATAATAAGAAAAACAATTCTCATTAACCAACCAAAACATTGCTGGGTTTTCATTTTGGATACTTGCTTGTTTAGGAATATTTTATTCTGTGCTAGGATTACGTCTTAATCAAAGAAATAATATCAATCCTTGTAGATCCTTTATTGCATGCATGGCTATGAGTGAGGTGTCTAATGAAAATGGCCATAACAATGTTTGTTTTTGACTTGTAGGACAGCAGCCATCCTGAAACTCTGATTAATTTTATTGTTCTCACTCAGCACATTGGCAAGCCACCAGAGGTAAGAGAATATGTTTGGTGTTTATTTGTAAGCTGCGTCTTTGCTGTGCCTAATGCCTTTTTAAAGGGGTTGTAAAGGTTTGCTTTTAATTTTTCTAAATGGGGTCCTTTTTTAAGCTAGTGCATTGTTGGTGGTTCACTTTTTCCTTCGATTTCCCTTCTAAATGTTGTGTGTGTTTTTTTTTTTTCTCCTTTTGTCTCAATTTCTTCCTTCCTGTTCGTCCTCAGTAAGCTGTTCTGTCTGACTAACCCCCGTCCAGAATGGCTCGGGTGATGGGGACAAGCTTACTGTGGAAAAACAGGAAGTGAGAAATTCAGATTAAGGGAAAAAAAAATATTTAGAAGGGAAATTGAAGGAAAAGGTAAGTGAACCAACAATGCATGAGCTTAAGGCTGCATTCACACTATAACGCGACGTATTTTGCCGCGATTTGTAAACTTTTTTTTTTTTAACAAAACATTTTACATTGAGGTCTATGCCGAACGCCGAAAGCCACCTGAAAAAAAGAGTCCGGGACTTGTTTTTAGGCGGCAGGCGTACGGCATTTCGGTGTGAGATGTGAACCATCTCATAGACCTCAATGTAAATTCGCCCCTCCAGCGGCACGAGCGTCGTGCTTCAGGCGTATATACGCCTAGGTGTGAATGGGCTAAAGGAACCTATTTAGAGAATAAAAAAAAACTAACCTTTACAACCCCTTTACTACTTCAACATCCTTGCCTTTATAAATGTACAGTAACTAGTGAGGTGTGCATGAGAAACCCTGTTTACATTAATATGTCCATTTACCCCCAGGTCACAAACCGTTATGTATCTCAGCTGAAAGATGGACACAGAAATCATCCATTTATTAAAGAATTCCAAGCTAAGGTAACAATCGCCACCCTTTTATGACATATTTGTTTTAAAGCAAATGGGGAATATTGAGAAGATGGTGGGGCTGCAAAGGACCTATATATTCGCTTAGTAACCATTAACAAGTAGCTACTACTCCTCCATGTCTTATTTTACTGATCGCACCAAGCTGTAAACAACTAGGCTTGCATTTTTGCTTCTATCATGTGTATTTTATTCTATTATTGGTAAATGATGGATCCCATCAAGGGGAGGAGGGGGGTCGATTTGTGCACCATTTCTGTGGGCAAGAACTCTGTAGTTTCTTATGTTAAAGTAACATTATCTATAATGAATTTACATGAAATGTATTCTATGATCATGCACAATGTTTATTTCCTTTTTTTTTTTATATTTCAACTTTTTACAACAGGAAAATGAATTTGACCGCCTTGTCCTTCAGTATGCTCCCAGCTCATGAATCAAACCTGATTAATTTATATTTGTAAGCTTTGGAAACAGGCTGAAATGCTTTCAAGAGAAGTCACGATCTGCTTTATAATGATTATTTGTGACTTTGTAAAGTTATTATAGTTGGCTTACAGTGGATACTTCCCGAGGAGAACATGAGCTATTTCTACAAATTTTCATTGTAGTGTACTCCATACGTTTCCTTTGTTCCTGTCAACATTCCCAATAAAACATCTTCTTTTTTTTTTTACTACCAAAGGTATCTGTGCAGTGAACATTTTACATCCTTTGTCCAATTTTACGGCTTGCTTCAATCAAACTATTTAGTAAACTAATTAAAGTTAAAAGCAGTCTGACATAATTGAATAACTTTTATTCTTCTAGTAGGTGCACAGGCAATTCTACTTGGAAAAATTTGAGTGTAGAATTTTTGTTTAACAGATTTTATTTAAGTTTAATGGACAAAAATCCAAGCTTGGCAGAGTTACAACAACAACTATCGATAGTATGGTTTACAACATTACATAAAAAATTTAATTTGGTTAATAGAGTGAAGTCTAAGACCTTCTAATTGACTAATATATACAGTAAATGATGAAGAAATATACAGCAAATCCAGCCTAATGCCGCGTACCCACGATCGGTTCGTCTGATGAAAACAGTCTGATGGATCGTTTTCATCAAACGAACCGATCGTGTTTGGGTCCCATCATTTTTTTTTTTATCCATCGGTGAAAAAACTAGGAACTTGTTTTAAAATGATCTGATGGTTGAAAAACCGATAGAAAAAAACGAGCGTCTGTGGGCACGTTCATCGGTTAAAAATCCACGCATGCTCGGAAGCATTGAACTTCATTTTTATCAGCACGTCGTTGTGTTTTACGTCACTGCGTTCTGACATGCTCGGTTTTTTAACTGATGGAAAAATCCATCAGACCGTTTTCATCGGATGAACCGATCGTGTGTACAGGGAGGGGGCATCAGTATGGTTGTTGCTGGTTGTAAAAAAAGAAAAATGGACAAGCACATTGCAGACCCGTATCACAGATTCAGAGGTGCTGCTTAAACAGCATTCCATGTAGATTAAGTTATTTAACAAGGATGACTAGTGAATACTGCTAGTAAGTAAATCAGAGGGACAACTGCTTGAGAGTATGAGGCTGCGTACACACGATTGAATTTATCTGCTGAAACTGGTCCGACAGGCCGTTTCAGCAGACATCTTCGATCGTGTGTACGGGCTAGCGGACATGTTTTCCCAGCAGACAAATTTCAAAGCATGCTTTGAAATTTGTCCGCCGGAGACATGTCTGTCGGATATGTCTGCTGGTTAGTACACTAACCAATGAATGGGTTTGACGCATGCGTGGAAATATTTTACTTCCTGAAGTGTTGACGTGGCGGGGTCACCGCCACGTCACCGCGTCCTCAGACCGAGGGTATTTTCGTCCGATGGTCAGAACCCGCCATCGGACCAAAATCCGATGAGACATGTCCGCTGCAAACGGTCCGTCGGACATGTTTGAGTGGACATGTCTCATCGTGTGTACGCGGCCTGAGAAGAGAAGGGAGAGAAAAGTACAGCTAAAAGAAGGTGAGTGAAAGTGAAGTATGGAGAGGAAGACAAAACTTTAAGTCATGTAGATTTTCCATAGGCAGCCACAACTCCTATAGAATGTTCTAAAGCCCTGGTGCCCATCCTGCGGCCCTTTTGGTATATAATATGTGGCCCGTGGACCTCAGCAGTGTGTAGTTGGATCATTGATTAGGGTAATAGCCTTCATCTCTACTAGCCTCATCTAACATGTTCCCAGTTTGTCTTCAGCATATCTCCAGACAAAAAATGTAGCATAAATGTCCCCAATCTCTAATATCCCCTATTAGGTCTGCAATTTCTGACAGTCCTCTAAAGCAGGGGTCTCCAAACTTTCTAAACAAAGGGCCAGTTTACGGTCCTTCAGACTTTAGGGGGGCCAGACTAGGGCTATTGGGAGTAAAAAATGTCCAGTGGGAGTAAATAATTCCATCTTTGGTGACAGTGGGAGGACTAGTGCCCCTTCATTGGTGTTAATGGAAAGAATTGATGGTGTCAGTTGGAGGAATAATGCCCCATTGGTGTTAGCAACAAGAATTATGCCCCATTTAAATTGGATGGAATAATGCCCCAAGGGCCGCATTAAGGCAAGCAAAGGGCCACATCCGGCCCCAGGGCCGCAGTTTGGAGACCCCTGCTCTAAAGCATTACATATAATCAATATTATTTTAGGCCCTTTAGTGATGTCGGGGGCCGCATTTGAGGCCTCTTTTAGCTCATAAGTTGACAGCCACTGTTCTAAGAAGTAATGAAAAAAGACTAAGATATTTTTCATCTGTTTAGCATCCTACATGTCTGTGAATGTCAGAGTTTTACAATGCCTCATGGGGTGTAGTTCTGCAACAGCTGGAGGGCCATAGTTTCGAGATGCCTGCTGTAGGGTATGATTTAATGAACGGCTCTTACTCCACAGGAGGCTCTTCCTTAACAACGTATACCACATGTGTTAAGTGTATTCCATTAGCTAAAACTATTAGAAACAGCAATATGTTGTTTACATAAGATTTGAGATGGGAAGGCCCAGAAAAAAAAGGGTGAAATGTTTTTACAATGATAAATTAATATATCTATGACATGGTATTCAAACTATATAACCTTAATGAGACCTTAATGAAAGATTTCTAGGACTGTATGTAAAGTCTTCAATTATTGCAAGTTCTCGCAGCTGAAGACATGCAAATCCTGGAATACAATTCAAGTAACACTGTACTTCTCACTGCAGTTCTCAAACAAGAGAAATATGCATATCGGCCACTAGCAGGAGAAAGGCTCCAGTTTAGTTTGTGGGCTCCATCTTGTACCTCTTAGGCCTCGTACACACGAGTAAATCCATTTGTTCAAAACGGTCTGTCTGACCGATTTGAACAATTCTGTCTGCTGGCATTTTGGTTTGCTCGCGTGTACACACGAGCAAACCAAAATCCCCGCCAGCAGACAGCGCGCTGACGTGGCGGTGACGTTGATGCCGCCACGTCACCGCACCAGGAAGTAAAACACTTCCGCGCATGCGTCAAAACCATTCGGCGTACTAACCAGCAGACATGTCGGGCGGACGGGTTCCCAGCCGACAGATTGGTAAGCATGCTTTCCAATCTGTCGGGTGGCCAAATCAGTCTGTTTGCCCGCACACACGATCAAATCTGTCTGCTGAAACGGTCTAGCAGACCGTTTCCAGCAGACAGATTTGATTGTGTGTACGAGGCCTTACAGTTGGGTGATTGTTAGGATACAGTAGATGATGGTCCTCTCAGGCCTTAATTGACAGTTAAGAGGGTAAATTTGTCTGACAAATGAGTTTATCTTTATCACTTTTTTTTTTTAATGTTGAACACAGCTTTTTATTGATCAAAGGGTGCATACATGTTAAGTATACATCGAGTGTCATACATTGGGTAAGGTAAGATACAGTTTCATTGTCATGCGAGAATACATTGTACATCTAAAGACTACCTAGGAGGACATGCGTCCCGCCAAACATTTCTGGCTGATGCGATTTTTTTTTTTTATGTACAGGTATTTGACTCCTGAAGCCAGCGGTCCCATACCTTATTATATTTAGTGGGGCAACCTCTGTTAATATATATACAGTTCTTGTATGACAGAGTAGCATTCACTTCTATATTCCATTCCACTATTTTGGGAGGCGTTTGTCTGATCCATTTTTTAATGTCACAATCTTTATCACTTTTAAATAATTACTGTTAATGTTCTCCACCCTCTCAGCAGAATGATTACCTATAGTCTGGATGGGAAATTTGTGTTCCTCCTCCTCCTCAGTAATATGGTGAGACCAACATCTAAAGTTTAAAAACATTTCCACTGTGCAATTTGCAAGAGAGCAAAGCTGCAATTTGCAAATATTGTGAGAATAAATATTATTTTTCCAATGCTACAAGGATGGCAAATATCCTGGCATGCCAAAGGTGCCCTAAAGACATTAAAAAAACTTTATCGACTGAAATGATGAGGACCAGAATGAAAGTGTAGGTAGCTTTTCCCTCCAGAGTTCCCATTCTGGAAACTCTCATTCTGCTGCTTCTGGATCATCACAAATTGTTTCTTTACCAGCATCATCTTCAAGTAAGGGTTACAAACCATGCCCCCCTTTATAGAGAAAATTACACCCGAAAATCAGGAGAACATTCATCAAGCTCTTCATAGAGCAGTATATGCTTCTAGATCAGCATTGTTAATACCTGAATAGGCATATTGGCAGGAAGTTTTTACATTATTATGAGGGGAAAGCAGCCAGGGTTACCTGTTCTCATGTATAGTTAAAATGTAAAGTCCCTGTTATTTCGTTTTGTAATAAATACAATTTTAGCTACCTCAATGCTGGGCACCTTCACCCCCTTCCTTCCCAGACCAGTTTTCATCTTTCCATGCTCTCACACAAATAGAGCTTTATTATGGTTGTATTTATTCACCACTGTGTTTTTTATTTTTTGAGATATAAGTGAACATTTTGAAAAAACAAACAATATTTTATTTTTTATAAGAAATCCAATAATATCAAATTGCGTCATACATTTAGGCCAG
This sequence comes from Rana kukunoris, assembly GCA_029574335.1. Taxonomy (NCBI): domain Eukaryota; kingdom Metazoa; phylum Chordata; class Amphibia; order Anura; family Ranidae; genus Rana; species Rana kukunoris. The sequence goes on from CM056049.1 coordinate 428,677,127, forward strand.
AATGTATTCTGCTACATGTCTTTGGTAAACAAAAATAAATAAAAAATCCAGATAAGTGTATGATAATAGGTTTGTGTGAAAGTTTACAAGCTAGGCTATGTATCATTGAAAATGTATCATTTCTTGAGGCCCAAACATGTCAGGACAGTACAAATACCCCCAAAATGACCCATTTTTGTAAAGATGACAGTCCAAGGTATTTAACAAAAGGCATAGTGAGTTTTTTGAAGTTACAATTTTTTATCCACAATAGTTTGGAAAATGTAAGATTCCCCCCCACAAAATTGTCATATTAACAAGTTATTTCTCACATGGCATAGATAAACTTGCAATTTCACCCCAAAATATATTCTGTTACTCCTCCTGAGTATAGCGATACCACATGTTCCACAGCTTGGTCATGCAGGGAGCACCGGCGGGTGTTTTAGGAGCATAAATTACACATTTTTAGTTTCGTGACTACCTATCACACTTTTGAAGGCCCTGGAGCCCACAAAATGGCCCCATTTTGGAAATAAAAACACCCCAATGTTTATTCTACAAGGCATAATGAGTCTTTCGAACATGTCATTTTTTTCCCCCCACAAGTTTTTGGAAAATGAAGAAAACTTATTTTTATTTTTTGCACAAAGTTGTCAATTTATAAGATATTTCTAACACATAGCATGTACATAACAAAAATACATTATGCTGCGCCTCCTGAGTTTGGCGACACCACATGTGTGAGACTTTTACACAGCCTGGCCACATACAGAGGCCCAACATCCAAGTAGCACCGTCAGGCGTTCTAAAGGCATAAATTACACATTTGAAGCACCAGGACTAGATGTGTCAGATGATCACAGACAGATGTACAAAAATATGGAAGAAATGGCAATCCCGTCTATTCTAAATATGTAGTACTCACCGGATAAAAATGGTGGGGGGAAGGGGGTGTAATCAACAATATACTGAGCCAACAAACTGAAAAATAAAGAACACAAAAAGATTTCTACACACCCTAAAGTGTTAAACTACAAAATAATTTAAGCACCCATGTTCCTTACTTACCTCAGCTACCCCTTTTCAGGAACATTAAACCTGAGCATATGATGCACAAACTTGAGAAGTCCACCCGATTGGAGAATTCTATCCTAAACTAATAAAGACTTTGGAGAACTACTACCTTTAACAGACACACTGAAATCTGATTGGAGAATTCCACCTTCTCTGGAGAACTATTATCTTTTACAGATATACTGAAACATCGTACCAATCGGTATAACCTGAACATCATGGGCGAGAAAACTGTATGTATTGAGCATACACCGACAGATTGGCTCCCCCTAAGACTTGTGGAGATCTCTGTATGGCGAACAGTGGGATCAGTGAATAAATCAAGCAGACTGAAGCATTAAGAAAACATATCCATTGCTGTGAGTGATAGGAACTACCTGCACGTTGCAGGAATTCCCTCATGCGGTTATGCTTATTGAATCTGTGATAATGTTCCAAGCATGGTGAAATAATACCTGAATGACCGGATTTGGTACACTTTATTATAATTCTCCTAGTGTCTGTATATCTCCTTGCTCTTTACAATTACCTGCCTGGATGAGAGCAGTCGGGACTTATTTACACTATTGGTTATACGCATCTGCCTGTCAGGGTGTCTCCTATTGGACAACGGATGCTTCAAACTTTTTCCTACATACTGATGTGCTTTTCTTTTTTCACGTTTTTCTTCAGCCCCCCTGACCGACTGATTTATGACTAGGGTATTTCTACGGGTATTATTGAGTGTGATCATATGTAGTGTTCTATTACGTCATAGTGTGGTATTAAAGTCTGTGTTTACACAGGAATACACTGCCCTGTTTTAGGAATAAATTGCAGGGGTCCTGTTATAGCTGGCTTTAAGCTCATATTTAGGTATTTGTAGGGGGTGCTTCACATTGGGGAGGGTGGGTCTGCTGACTGTGTGGTTTGCCTTGCTTCCCCTCAGTCCTTTCTGTTTTTTAGAGGAATCTATTTTGGGGAGGGTAAGACCATTAAGGAACTCCCTTGTCATATAGGGAATCCTCCTTTGGTCTATATGGGGGGATCTAGGGTATTGTGCTAATAACTTTTGTGTACATCGCTTTTTAAGCAATAATTTATTCTGTAGTTTAACTATTTAGAGTGTAGAAATCTTTTTGTGTTTTTTATTTTTCTGTTTGTTGTCACAGACAGATGTGCCAGATCATCAGGGATAGAGAGATGTGCCAGATAATCATGGACAGATGTGCACAGATCAGAGGTCTCAAACTGGTGGCCCTCCAGCTGCTGCAGAACTACCAAGTCCCATCATGCCTCTGCCTGTGGTAGTCATGTCTGTAACTGTCAGCTTTGCAATGCCCCATGGGACTTGTAGTTTCGCAACAGCTTGAGGGTCACTAGTCTGAGAGCACTGGCGCAGATGATCACGGACAGATGTGCCAGATGATCTCAAACAGATATGCCAGATGATCACAGACAGATTTGGCAATGGGTCATGGATAGATGTGTGCCAGATGGTCACGGGCAGATGTGCCAGATGATCAGTGAAAGATATTTAGTGGGACAGGTGTTTTTCACTCTGTTGGGGACACTAGCTGGGTTTCCCGTCATGCTTGTAACTGTTAGACTTGCAATGCCCCATGTGACTTGTAGTTTCACAACAGCTGCAGGGCCACTAGCTTGAGACCTCTGGCACAGATGATCATGGACAGATGTGCCCCAGATTATCACGGACATGTGTGCCAGATGGCCATGAACAGCTATGCCAGTTGATCACGGACAGCTGTGGCAGATGATCACGGACAGATGTTCAGTGGGACAGATGTGGCAGATGTTCAGTGGGACAGATGTTTACTGGGACAGATGTGGGACAGGTGTTTTTCACCGTGTTGGGGACACTAGCTGGGCGATCAGTGTGTAAAAAGCTGTAAAAAAACAGCTCATAAACACTGATCTCCAGCTCGCAGCACAGATCCGCTCTCCTCCTCCTCACCGACAGACTCTGTGTAAGAAGAAGCGGAGCCAATCGCCTGGCAATGGCTGTGTTTACATTACATGATGACTGCTATTGGACACAGCCATCATGTGATCAGGAGGGCCAATCACAGAGACCTCCTGCCAAGCGATGTTGCCCTGTCTCTGGGGGACACAGGCACATCAGGATCGAGCCTCTGTAGGGGAAAGCGGCCGCAAGATCCTGCTCCTTGTGATGTCACCAGGCTGCATTTACATCAAATGATGGCTATGATTGGACACAGCCATCATGTGTTTAGGAAGGCAAAGCCCTCCTGCTGCCCTAAGACGCGGCGTGTCCAGGGGGGCATGAGCGCATCGGGATCACGTGGCCACGCAATCTCGCTCCTTCTGAAGGACGTTCAGGAACGTCCACTCAGAACGAAGGGCCCACCCACCATACTGAGAAGAGAGTAGCTATACAGGTGGCCTCAAACAGACATCTTGTTTAAGCCATTGGTCTTCCTTCTTTTCTCTATTTGTACTTCAGTTGTGGTGCTATGATGTGTAAGTGTAATATCTCAGCTGATATTTTTATGTCAGTAAAACCACACAGCATTCACATTGCAAGCTTAGATAAAAGTGTGTAGTTCAATTACCCATAGCCATCCAGGCAGAAGAAAGTAAAACTACTTTTTACAGGAAATCAGTTTGAGTTTATCAAGTTTAGGCAATGTTTGGCCCCAAAATGTCATTTTGTAAGCTTTTTCTGTAATTGTGCTATAGCTTTATGAATCGTTTTATACTAACCCTCAAGCTCCAACCTACCTTGGTTGTGCATTTACTTCTAGTCATTTAAACAAGTGGATCATTATTTTTTTCTGTGTTTCACTTTTTAGATCTATATGACAGATATCTCCTCTATACCTGTCATACTGATCTGACCGTGAAACAGAGAAAAATAATGATCCACTAGTTTGAAATAATGACTAGATGTAAATACACAAGCATGGTAGGTTGGAACTTGAAGGTTTGTATCTACCTTTATGTTTCGCTTTTTGCCTCTTTTTTTACCTATCATTAACAATTCCTTATTTCCCATGGGTTTAGGCTAGGGTTGTCACCTCATCCCTTTAAACCAGAAGGCACCAAGTTAGTTTAACGACTTAACTCCCAGACCATATTACTGGTCAAAGACCAGAGCACTTTTTGCAATTCGGCACTGCGTCGCTTTAACTGACAATTGCACGGTCGTGCGGCGTGGCTCCCAAACAAAATCGGCGTCCTTTTTCCCCACAAATAGAGCTTTCTTTTGGTGGTAATTGATGAAATGTTTTTACTTTTTGCTAAAATAAATATCCCCCAAAAACATATATAAAAAAAATTTCCTCAGTTTAGGCCAATATGTATTCTTCTACCTATTTTTCGTAAAAAAAAATCACAATAAGCGTTAATTGATTGGTTTGCGCAAAAGTTATAGCGTTTACAAAATAGGGGATAGTTTTATGGCATTTTTATTAATATTTTTTTTTTTTAGTAGTCATGGCGGCGATCAGCGATTTTTTTCGTTACTGCTAAATTATGGCAGACACTTTTGACACATTTTTTAATCCATTGGCATTTTTATAGGGATCAGTGCTATAAAAATCCATTGGATTACTATAAAAATGCCACGGCAGGGAAGGGGTTAACACTAGGGGGCGCGCGCCCCTATTGGCTGCTGGGCGAGGTGACGTAGATCTACGTGCTCTCGCCCAGCAAGGCCGGCGGCTGGTCGGCTAGCAGTTAATTATCACCTTAATCAGCCACAGAACCTGTGTAATTAATATGTGTTCAGTTTTAAAGGGATGAGGTGGCAACCTTAGTTTATGCATGTATGACATTTTCTTTTCTTTTCCAACATGGACCACCTTCTGGGAAAAGCATGGGGCCCCACATTTGGATTTTTTCCGATACCTCGAGCATCAACATTGGATATTATCCCTCCACTGTACCTCTAATTATCCCTTCCAGAAAACACACTTTGAGAATGTCCGTTAACATTCTCTGGGGTCACTGAGTCTCATTTCTACCCTTTATGCTTCTTTGAATCGTCCTGCGACTTCCATCCCTCTCTCTTATGTAACTCAGCAGGAGCGAGACTTGGCAATCAAGATAGACCCTGCGGACTGGAGCAAGGCCTGGTCTTCTGTAGCAAAGTGTTCATTTTACACTGCTACACAAGTCATATTGTATAAAAAGAGTTGTGATAAACCGTGCTCTCTATTACCTTATGAAAGACACGGTGCAATACAATTATCTACATAAAAGTGCTAATAGTACAATATCATAAAGGACCACTAGATGTCACTAGTGGATTCAACATAGATTGTGTACCATGAAATAAACATACAATGGTGAGCGCAAAATTCAAATATATCCAAATAAATGTATACTCTAAAGTGCAAATAAATGTTCATATGGTAACCACCAGATATCTCCAGTGGATAACAAGTTGATGTTAGTAGCCAAAAATGTTAACAAATGTTTTTTATATCAAAGTGCAGTTTCCAAAAACTTCCATCAAGTAACTTCCAATGGTGTACAATTGCATTGAACCAGCAATGAAATGACTGTGAATCTTCCTGTTCTTTTTTTCTTTAAAAGCCCATGGTGTGTGAACACACTCAAACTCCACCCGGTGCAAAAAAAAGTGCATGCCAAAAAAAGAGCACAGGGTGTACACATAGTTCTCCGAAGAAAAAGCACCCTAGCCCTCATCCCCCGGGGCATTATGCTCTAGACGGGGACTGGGGTACTTCACATGGTCCATCAGGCCCAAAACCAGATGAACCTCGCTCTCTGGGAGGTCTGCCCAAGTACTAGGTAGGGCTCCCCTGAAGGGAGACCCAATGAGGGAGGGCAAATCAAGCCAGAAGGCCATGTCCACCCCCGAGGACCTACACCCTACCGGTCATATGTGAACAAAACATGTACACCAACAACCAAATAAAAAACACAGTGACGAACACGACAAACAAACATAAAGGTGGGGGGAAAAGGGAAGTGGAGAAAGTGCAATGTGCCATTGTATGGTGCAATGGCCGGCACTGAGGCCTGGAATTAAAATTCCTCTGGTCTTAGCCAAAAGACCCGGGCCCAAGAGGCAGGTGCGGGAAAGAAAAAGTGTGGTGGTGCAGTCAGGGCCGCCATCAGGGGGGTACAGGCATTACACCTGTAAGGGGCCCGGGGGTCCCCAGGGGCCCGGATGGGAACCACCCTAAAAACAAACAAAAAAAAAAATATATATTTTTTTTTTTTTTTTAGGGGTCCGAAGGTCCCCAGGGGCCCGGAGGCCACTAAGGGCCCCAGATGGCAAGCCCTTTTTTTTATAAAAAAAATAGATATTTTTAAAAAAATATATATATATTTTTTATATATTTTTATTTTATTTTTTATTAAAGGGACAATTTTTTTTCTTTTATTTTTTTAGAGGTCCGGAGGTCCACAGGGACCTGGAGATCTCCAGGGCCCCAGATGACAACCCCCCTTTTTTTTATAAAATAAATATATTTTTTATATATTTTTTTATTTCTTTTATTTTCATATTATTTATATATATATATATATATATATATTATTATTATTATTAAAGGGCCCAGAGGTCCCCAGGGCCCCATGTGTCAAACCCCCTTTTTTTATAATTTTTTTTTTTAGATATTTTTTTTATATTTTTATTAAAGGGCCCAGAGGTCCCCAGGGCCCTGGAAGGCAACCCCCCTGTTTTTTTTATTTTTATATAAATGTTATATTTAAAAAAAATATATATATATTTTCTCTCTTTTTTCTTTTTCTTTTATAAAGGGCACAGAGGTCCCCAGGGCCCCGGATGGCTACCTACCTTTTATTTCTTCTTTTTGTAAAGGGCCCCCCCCCGCTTCTCAATTTCATGCGGCAGCACACACCCCCCCCCCCCCCCCGGTGGTTCTCTGCTCCAGGGGGCCCATGCCTGAAGCTGTGTAAGGGGCCCCAAAATTCCTGATGGCGGCCCTGGGTGCAGTGACCTTGGTGCTGGTAGATACTCATAGTAGGGACTCAAACACAGTGAGAGTTATGGTACCACTGGACTGCCAAACCAGGAGCACTACACCATGGGCTTCTTTCGGGCCTGACCCAGTGCCTCTCCATCCCCAGTGCCTCTCCATCCCCAGTGCCTCTCCATCCCGCTCCCCTTCCAGCTTTCTTTAAAGGAAAACTATTAATTAACTGCCCTCAGTTTGTTGAGCAATCCGGTTTTGGCTCTCGACCATACTAACCATCCAGGTTAACATTACACCAAGTGTATTTGCATAGCCACCGCAACCTCTGACCTACCGTCGCAGGTCAGGGACAGTCGCACTGCACCACCACTTGGTAACTGATGAGAACAGATACTAAACGTGATCTTAGCCAAAAGGCAGAGAAGCGATTATTTGTATATTGCACACACTATTGTATGTTTATTTCATGGTAAACAATCCATGTTAAATCCACTAGTGACATCTAGTGGTCCTTTCCACTTTTAGGTAGATAATTTTTTTTTAAATTATGTACAGGAAGGGTTATAACCCCTTTGGGGGGGGGGGGGTTCCTTTCACTTCCTGTCACAGGAAAACATAGGAAATCCCTTCAAAGTGAGGGAATCCTGGTGTGTAATCAGAACTAGTGTCCCCATTGGACACTAGTTCTGGAGAATGCTTTATTACTGTTATGGTGTCAACACTAAATTTGGGATTTTCTTTCACTTTTACTTTTGATGATAACAGTGAACAGGAAAAATAGGGTGAATCTCCCTAACGTGGTCACGGACAACAATACAAACTAACAGGGGTTCTAATTCCTCTCTACTCTATCCCAAACTAAAAAAGAAAAGAAAAAAATGTGCCTTTAGCTAAACGTTTTCATTTCAATTTGCATCGCTGTAATTTTCTAGCATATTCAATGCTATATGGCAATAGAGGTATTCAGTACACTTTTGAAAATGTAATTCTCTGCTTGTGTGATTGGTTTATTGATTTTTCTTGACTAAGATACAAGTCAGATTTTAGGCATCCTCTGCAACAAAAATGTCATTCTTGGTGACATACTCATCGTGTAGCCCCCCGCCCCTTTAGTTATTTAAGAACTGTCAGATGGTGGAAGCCTTCGTCGGGTGAGGACTAGGGTGACCACATGTCCCTGATTGCCCGGGACAGTCCCGCATTTTGCAGCTCTGTCCCGGGCACCTTCATTCCAGGACAATACAGTGTCCCGGAATGAAACTGACACAGCCACCCCCCAAGCCAAACTAATGCCCCCCAAAAAGACCGCCACATCACCGCTTTACTCACTGACAGTACTTGTCCTGGCTGGGAATGCCTGGAGGAGCACAGTCCCCGCCCCCTGATTGGAGAAATCATAAATCACGCCTCTTGTGTCCAATCACTGTGCTGTAATCTGTTACAGCACAAGCTGATTTTTGGGAAGGGGGGTGTCCCTGAATGGTAGTTTGGAAATGTGGTCATCCTAGTGAGCACCTCTTTTATTTCCTTTACATAAGAGCAGTGAGCGTTCATCGTGATTAACTCTGGATTTATTTTAGGGGACATTGTTTTAGTTTTTTTTACTAAAGGAATTGTCAAAAATTGTCAAAAAAGTGTTTTTATTTTTTACACCTTTTTTGGTGAGTGAGTATGGGTACTATGTAACCTATACTCACACACATGGGGCTTATTAAAGGGGGTTTCCACACTCCGATAAGCCCCCACCTGCAGACCCCCACAACCACCGGCCAGGGTTATGTGGAAGAGGCCTTTGTCCTCATCAACATGGGGACACACGGTGCTTGGGGGGGGGGGGCTTTTTTGGTTCTGGAGGGGGGTTGCGCTCGCCAAAATCTTTAAAAAAAATGGTGTGGGGGGCCCCCCTTCTGAACCATATCAGACCGCATCCCCTTAACATGGGAGCGTGGGTGCTTTTCACTCTGCGCCCCCCCCCAAAGCACCTTGCCCTCATGTTGATGGGGACAATAGCCACTTCTTGACAACCCTGGCCGGTGGTTTGAGGGTCTGCAGGTGGTGGGCTTATCGGGATCTGGAAGCCCCCTTTAAAAGATGTGAATTGAGCCTAAAGGACATTTCTAAATGCATATAAATAGATGTAAGGATTTTTCAATAGTGCCATTCACACTGTGCATTAAAGTGGAGGTTCACCCTAATTTTTGACTTCCTATGAATAAAACAGCCTTCCACTCATAATACAAAATCCGTTGTTTTTTTGTTTTTTTAAGAAAGGCTTACCCTTTTTTCCTTTTATTGCGCCCTGTCAATCAAAGCCACCGCGGGGGAATGGGCGTGCCTATAGATTTTCCCCCGATATGTCTCCTGGGACTCAGTCCTGGTGTCCCCAGGAGACACTCTCTCATCAAATCCCGCAATATTTCGCCGGTCATGTGACTCGGCAAGCGGGTCATGTGACGTGGGCGTTAACTAATACACTAGTTTCTCATCAGCTGCTCAATTCGTTCTGAGCTATCGCTGTGAAAAACCAGCTGTTGAGCACAACGGGGCGGGTCATTATGACGACGGCCGTTGCGATGGGAACGCTGAAGTGTTGACGGCGCGGCTCGCCGTCAGCACAGCACAGCACATGCGCGGGATAGAGCGGTGAATGCTGGGATGCCAGCATTCACCGTATACCGGAAATGGATACTGCTTTGCTTCAACGTGCCCAAATTCAAGATGAAAACTGCTAGGACCGGATTATATAAAATATCCTTTAGAGCTACCAGAGAATGCCGAAGGCGAAAAGAGTGGGACGCACGGGCTGCTATTTATGGCAGGTAAGAGCGGCACAGCAATTTAAAAAAAACAAAAAAACAAACCATGGAACTCCCGCTTTAACGTGAAGTTAGGTGCAGTCAGTTTAATTGCATCTAGAGAAAATAGAATTCGGTGTGTCAGCATCCAATTGGAAACACTAAAGGCACCTTAACCTGTTCACACTGGAGCGACTTGTCATGCGCTTTGAACGGTCAAATCACATGACAAGTTGCACCCTATTGTCAGTAATGGCACTGTTCAAATCGGTGCAATGCCTATTTTTTGGCGCCACATTGATTTGAAAAAGTAGTTCCTGCACTACTTTTGCCAATTTCTTCTGAGTCGCACCTGAAGTTGCACTGACATGCGGCTTTGAAATTGTACGATTTCAGATTAAGCTGCACTATTTCAAAGCCACATTAAATGTGAACAAGGGGTTAAGCAAGAACCTCTAAAGGTAGGAAAAAGTTATCTGGGAAGCATAAAAGTTATTTAGGCTTCATTAGGAGCCATTACCGATTACAGGAGACCAAGCAGGGTTTTTTGCAATTATCTACGGCCAAAAGGTTCATTGAAAGTAATAGGTCTAACAACTGGATGCAAAAAGTCCAAGATTAGCTGTGGGAGCTGTCAGCCTTCTATTGCTTTTAAAAGGGCTGCCGCCTGCAGATATTTTTCAGGAGCCTGGGTCTCCCGTATGTAATCAATAATGACCCCATTCGCATGTGTGATTGGAGCCCTTATATTGCCCAGGTGACATCACCTACATTTAAAGGAGCTGGACAGGAGTGCCGGTAGGTTGACTACATTTCCAAACTACCATTCAGGGACACCCCCCCTTCCCAAAAATCACAGCACAGTGATTGGACACAAGAGGCGGGATTTACGATTTCTCCAATCACAAGCAGGGGGCGGGGACTGTGCTCCTCCAGGCATTCCTGGCCAGGACAAGAACTGTCAGTGAGTAAAACGGTGATGTGGCGGCCTTTTTTTGGGGCATCGGATGTCAGTTTCTTTCCGGGACACTGTATTGTCCTGGAACGAATGTGCCCGGGACAGACCTGCAAAATGCGAGACTGTCCCGGGCAATCCGGGACATGTGGTCACCCTAAGTGCCGGTGTGAATGAGGCTTTACATTTGGTTCAGGGGAACTTGCCCTACAAGAATTTGGGGGCAAAAAGGATCCGTTCTGCTTGAGCATCAACAGAATCCTTTGGCTTTTCCAGATTTTTGGAGAGCTTTGTGTCCTAACCCTGCACAGTTGCTAATTGAATGAAACACTTATGCCGCGTACACACGGTCGTTTTTTGCGATGAAAAAAAACATCGTTTTTTAAAACGTCATTTAAATTAATCGTGTGTGGACAAAAAAAAAATTCCAACATGCTTGAATTTTTTGTGTCGTTTTTCAAAACGTCGTTTTTGGTTTCACAAAAAGTCACCGTGTGTAGCAAAAACGTCGTTTAAAACGACGTTTTTCAACCCGCGCATGCCCAGAAGCTAGTTATGAAGCGAGCTTCAATGGAAAAGAGTGGTGAACGTAACCTCGCTTTTTGTGAAAAAAACGATGGTGTGTATGCAACATCGTCTTTGAAAGTGACGTTTCAAAAACGTTGTTTTTTACTTCACAGAAAACGTTGTTTTTTTTTCATCGCAAAAAACGACCGTGTGTACGCGGCATTATTCCAGGTATTTATTACCTCTCACAGAAAAAAACAGTACTTCCACTACAATGCATTCATTTGACTTTCTTACCATAATCCAGAGTCAGGATCTAACATGCTCAGAAATTAAAGTCATGTAAATCTTTGTGCTTATGCAATTCTGGGTTGTGTGTAAACAAATGTCTGAAACAGATTAGCAGCCTTCTGTGACCTCTCACCTGTGTGACTTGCTGCAATCCTTCAATGTACAGTCTAATCACTGGGGAAAGAAGACTAAGGAAATGCTTCCTCCTGCCTGAGATGACATCAGGAATTTATTCATACAAATATTATTATTATTATTTCAAGTACTTATATAGCGCTGTCAATTTACTCAGCGCTTTACATATCCACTGTAATGCCCTGTACACACGATCGGTTCATCCGATGAAAATGGAGCGATGGATTTTTTCATCAGTTATCCGATGAAGCTGACTTTCATCAGTTTTGCCTACACACCATCAGTTAAAAAACTGATCGTGTCAGAACGCGGTGATGTAAAACACAACGACGTGCTGAGAAAAATGAAGTCGAGCATGCGTCGACTTGATTCTGAGCATGCGTAGATTTTTAACCGATGGACGTACCCACAGACGATCGTTTTTTTCTATCAGTTTTTTAACCATCAGATAATTTTAAAACAAGTTCATAGTTTTTTTACCAATGGATAAAAAAACGATGGGGTCCACACGCGATCAATTCGTCCGATGAAAATGGTCATCGGTTTTCATCAGACGAACCGATCGTGTGTACAGGGCATTATATTCTTATAACTGTATGCAATGGCGGCTGGTGCTCAAATTTTTTTGGGGGGTGCAAACGAAAAAAAAAAAACAATTGCAGCCTCACTGTGCCCATCAAATGCAGCCACCGTGCCATCAATTGTCACCACTGTGCCATGCCATCAAATGCAGTCACTGTGCCATGCCATCAAACGCAGTCACTGTGCCATCAATTGTCACCACTGTGCCATGCCATCAAACGCAGCCACTGTGCCCTTTAATTGTCACCACTGTGCCCTTTAATTGTCGCCACTGTGCCCATTGATGCCACTGTGCCCTTTAATCACTTCCATACTGGGCACTTAAACACCCTCATGACCAGAGCAATTTTCAGCTTTCAGCGCTCTTACACTTTGATTGACAATTACTCAGTCATGCAACACTGTACCCAAATGATTTGTTGTCCTTTTTTCCCCCCACAAATAGAGCTTTCTTTTGGTGGTATTTGATCACCTCTGCGGTTTTTATTTTTTGCTATTAATGAAAAAAGACCGAACATTTGGGGAAAAAATTATTTTTTCTTAGTTTCTGTGATAAAATTTTGCAAATTATTAATTTTTCTTCATAAATTTTGGCCACAATTTATACTGCTACATGTCTTTGATAAAAATAACCCAAAGAGTCTACAAACTATAGTGCAAATCATAAAAAATTATCACATCTGATCACACCTGATGTACTGGAGGCCTATCTCATTTCTTGAGACCCTAACAAGCCAGGAAAGTACAAATGCCCACAGATGGCACTGATGAGGCGGCACAGATGGCACTGAGGCGGCACATATGGCACTGAGGTGGCACAGATGGCACTGAGGCGGCACAGATGGCACTGAGATGGGTACTGATGTGCTCCGATGAGGCCTGTGTACTGGTGGACACAGGTGGGCACTAATGAGGCGGCACAGATGGCACTAATGAGGCGGCACAGATGGCACTAATGAGGCGGCACAGATGGCACTACTGAGGCTGCACTGATGGCACTGAGATGGGTACTGATGAGATGGGTACTGATGTGCACTGATTGACTGCGGCACAGGTGGGCACTGATGAGGTGGGCACTGATGAGGTGGCACAGATGGGCACTGATTGCAGATGGGCACTGGGCACAGATGGTACTGGTGGCACAGGTGGGCACTGATGGGCATGGTGGTACTGATGGGCACGATGGTACTGGTGGGCGCACGGTGGCACAGGTGGGCACTGTGGGCACAGATGGGCACGGTGGTACTGGTGGGCACGGTGGTACTGGTGGGCACAGGTGGGCACGGTGGTACTGGTGGGTACACGGTGGTACTGGTGGGCACAGTGGTACTGGTGGGCACAGTGGCACACGGTGGTACTGGTGGGCACAGATGGTCCTGGGGGGCACTGTGGTACTGGGGGGCACAGATGGTCCTGGGGGGCACAGATGGTCCTGGGGGGGCACTGTGGTACTGGGGGGCACAGATGGTCCTGGGAGCACAGATGGTACTGATTGTTTTACTTTTTTTTTTTTTTCCCCACATCGCTGTAGCTCCGTTCGCTCTCCCTCCTCACACGCGCTGTCTGTGTGAGGAGGGAGAGTCGGCAATGAGAGATGACCTCATATGTTTACATATGAGATCATCTCTCATTGGCCGCACAGATTGCGCTGTAAATAGCCGCTGTGATTGGCTATTTACCGCGATCTGTGTTTGGCTGTGTCCGAGGGACACGGCCAGCACAGGAGTTCCCCGGTGCGCGCTCGGGAGCGCGCGCGGTGAACGCCAAAAGGGGCGGTCGTAAAAACAAGGCCAGTCAGGGATTCAGGGCTGCGCTGCGGCCATACAAAGTCGTACGGCCGTCAGCAGGTGGTTAATTGTCGCTACTGTGCTCATTGTCGCCACTGTGCCTATTGATGCCACTGTGCCCATTGTCACCACTGTGCCCATTGTCGCCGCTGTGCCCTGTATAATGCCCCTCCCCACCCGGCACTTACCTTTCTGGGGATCAGCCATCCTCCTTCCACGTCCCTCGATGGCGCTTCAGCCAATCAGATTACTGGTAACTAGAACCGGTGAACCTGATTGGCTGAGATGCCTGTCAATCTTATTCAAGGAATGCACCGCCGCTGGCTCTGATAGGCACTTCCACAAAGCCAACCAGCTGCCGTTATTGCAATAATATAAAAGGAACTTGGACAGCCGCACTCCAAAAAAAATTTCCTTTAATTAAAATGAATAACAAAAATAGACATGCCACAGCAAAACTGGAACAAAAAGCTAACGTTTCGCACTGTAGCTTCAGTGCTTAGTCATAGCAGCCGGCGCTCACCACCCGCCCATCTGAATAGTGGGCGGCAGTGGCGAAAATACATAGATTCATGCAATGCATGCAATGGCCCTCTATGTACGAACCGCCACTAACTGTATGTGATAAACACTGAATTTCAGGAATGCAATGCATATTTTTAGAAATCTAGATTTTCAGCACGGACCAGTGTATGTATGTGTCATATCTGTCTACTCCCTGTGGAATCTGGAAATTACCGTAGAAGACACTACTACTAAAGTCCCATGTCAAGTGGGTGCCCTTCTGCTTAGTAAACACAGGGTGTATCTTGCTTGGCATGGGTGCTGTCAGAAACCATGAATCAGACCGAGACAGAAGTGCAATTATAAGTGCAATTATACGAGTTTAACCACTTCAATACAGGGCACTTTAAACCCCCTTCTTACCCAGACCAATTTTCAGCTTTTGGTGCTCTCACACTTTGAATGACAATTACTCAGTCATGCAACACTCTACCCAAATAAAATTTGCGTCCTTTTTTTCACACAAATAGAGCTTTATTTTGGTGGTATTTAATCACTAGTGGGTTTTTTATTTTTTGTGCTATAAATAAAAAAGACTATACATTTTGTGAAAAGTTGCCTTTTTCTTTGTTTCTGTCATAAAATGTAGCAAATTAGTAATTTTTCTTTCAACATTTTGACCAAAATTTATACTGCTACATATTATTGGTAAAAATAATTAGTGTATATTATTTGGTCTTTGTGAACGTTATAGAGTCTACAAACTATGGTGCCAATCCCTGAAAATTGATCAATCTGATCACTGACGGTCTATATAATTTCTTGAGATACTAAGACCCCTTTCACATTAAGGGGTTTTTCAGGCGGTACAGCGCTAAAAATAGCGCTGTTATACCGCCTGGAAAACCCCTTCACTGCATCCTCAATGTAAAAGCCCGAGGGCTTTCACACTGAGGCGATGCGCTGGCGAGAGAGAAAAAAATCTCCTGTCAGCAGCATCTTTGGAATGGTGAGAGGAGCGGCTCCTTCACCGCTCCTTCCCATTGAAAACAATGGGAAACCGCGACAATACCGCCCGCAATGCGCCTCTATAGAGGTGCATTGCGGGCGGTATTAACCCTTTCAGGGCCGCTAGCGGGGGTTAATACCGCACTGCTAGCGGCCGCAACTCGCAGAAATTCCGGTGGTATAGCGCCGCTATTTTTAGCGGCGCTTTACCGCCAGTACGGCTCCAGATCCAATGTGAAAGGGGCCTAACAAGTCAGAACAGTACAAATACCCCCCAGATGACCACTTTTTAGAAAGTAGACATTCCAAGGTATTGTAAGTAGCATGGTGAGTTTTTTTAAGTTGTAATTTTTTCCCACAATTCTTTGCAAAATTAAGATTTTTTTTTTTTTACAAAATTGTCATATTAACTGCTTGCCGACCAGCCGCTTCAGTTATAAGGCGGCAGGTCGGCTCTGCTGGGCGAGAGCACGTAATATAACATCACCTCGCCCAGCAGCCAATAGGGGTCACCGCACCCCCCCCGCTAGCCCCCGACTCCCGCACCCGGTGGGCGCGATCGCCGCCGGGCACCCGTGATCGCTCGTTACAGAGCGAGGACCGGGAGCTGTGTATGTAAACACACAGCTCCCGGTCCTGTTAGGGGAGAAATGCCTGACCGTCTGTTCATACAATGTATGAACAGCGATCAGTCATTTCCCCTAGTGAGTCCACCCCCCCCTACAGTTAGAACACACCCAGGGAACATACTTAACCCCTTCCCCGCCCCCTAGTGTTAACCCCTTCCCTGCCAGTGGCATTTTATAGTAATCCAATGCATTTTTATAGCACTGATCGCTATAAAAATGCCAATGGTCCCAAAAATGTGTCAAAAGTGTCCGAAGTGTCCGCCATAATGTCGCAGTAACGGAAAAAAAATCGCTGATCGCCGCCATTACTAGTAAAAAAAACATATTAATAAAAATACCATAAAACTACTCCCTATTTTTTAAACGCTATAACTTTTGCGCAAACCAATCAATAAACACTTATTGTGTTTTTTTTTTACGACAAATATGAAGAAGAATACGTATCGGCCTATACTGAGGAAAAAAAATGTTTTTTTTTATATATTTTTGGGGGATATTTATTATAGCAAAAAGTAAAAAATATTCATTTTTTTCAAAATTGTCGGGGAAAAAAAGGACGCCAATTTGGTTTGGGAGCCACGTCGCACGACCGCGCAATTGTCAGTTAAAGCGACACAGTGCCGAATCGCAAAAAGTGCTCTGGTCTTTGACCAGCAATATGGTCCGGGGGTTAAGTGGTTAACAGGTTATTTCTCTCACAGAGCATATGCATACAACAAATTGCCTGGTTTCACACCAGGACAATAGATTTGCCCACAAAATGACCCCATTTTGGAAAGCAAACACCCCAACGTATAATCTTTGAGGCATAATGAGTCTTTTGAACGGTTATTTTTTTTCCAGACGTTTTTGGAAAATGTGGAAAAAAATGAAAACGCATTTTACTTACACAAAGTTGTCCATTTATAAGATATTTCCAACACATAGCAAATACATAGCAAAAATTACACCCCAAAATACATTCTGCTACTTCTCCTGAGTATGGCGATACCAAATGTGTGAGACTTTTACACAGCCTGGCCACATACAAAGGCCCAAAATTGAAGTAGCACCATCAGGCGGTCTACGAGCATACATTACATACAGTAAATAATTTCCTGACAATCTATCATTTTTAAAGGCCCTTCATATTTTTAACACATAGCATGTACATACCAAGAATTACAATCCAAAATTAATTCTATTGCGGAAAGGGTAAAAAAAAAAAGTATTGGTCCAGGCAGCAGTCAGAGATGTGCTTAGCGACAGCAATAGTAATTATCCAGGCAGCAGGTAGAAGTAGTGTTTATGGTCAGCACAAGGATATTGTCAGCACAGCCAAAGCATTTGTCCATAGAAATTGTCCAGGCAGAGAAAGCCAGCACAGCCATAATATTGGTCCTGGTGCAATGTTACCTGCAGACACTCATTATTGTACTGCTCTCCAGCCGTTCATAAACATACTGCCTCTTGCTACAGCTAATTATTTGCATAGTCCAGGTAGCAGGCAGTGGTGTGGTCCGTTCATGCGGCAGGCAAAGGCATGATGGTCGCAATCAGGTAAGACATGTGCACAGGGGCACAGTGGTAGAGGCTTTGACCCACCCAATCTCTGTGAAGCCTTCGGACTCCAGACCCTAATCTGGAAATTACAAAACCCGGAGAAAACAAAAAAAGTTTTTCTCCATCCCAAAAAACTATTCTGGAGTCATTCACATATGTGAGACCCCTGTGTACTACAGTAGCAGGGCAACAGATCAGTCCAAGCGGTAGGCAAAAGCATAGTTCTTAAAACAGGCCAGGGTCAGTTCACGTGCAAGTAGTCCAAGCGGTGGGCAAAAACATAGTCACAAAACAGGCCAGGGTCAGTTCACGTGCAAGCAATCCAAGCGGTAGGCAGAAACATAGTCACAAAACAGGCCAGGGTCAGTTCACGTGGAAGCAGTCCAAACAGTAGGCAGATGCATAGTCAAAAAGCAGACCAGGGTCAGTTCACCTGGAAGACAGTGGCATGGCTATTTGGGGAAGCATGGAAGATGGTCAGTACAGATGATGAAAATGGGGGGGGGGGGAGGAATGGTTAAAAATATGGGCTAATATTTTAGGGATGTATGATAAAGTTTGAAGCATTCAACAATGCAAAGGCCAGGTTGGGAGGGACACTGGGGACAATGGTAGCTGGTATATTTTCGAAATCCTCCTTTGCTGCACACGCGACATCTTTTTTGCCATCTTCAGCCTGCTTCGGATAGTGGAATGTGGCATTCATGAAGTTGGCTAACAGCATCAGAGCAAAGGTTTTCGGGGGGGGGGGGGGGGTATTTGTTGTTTGGTGGTGCTTTCTGTGGATTTGGTGTAGACTATGTAGGAATTATAAATGGCTAAATGGATGAGATAAATTGCTACCTTCCTGTACCAGAATCGGGAACTCCTTATTGACAAATAGGGCCGAATGATTTGGTCATAGAATGTCCCCCCCATGTAGAGATTATAATCTTGGACACATGTCAGCTTTTCAATGGGACCTCGTCTTCACTGAACTACAACTGTAGTGTCATCGTGAATGGTGTTATCCTTCTACCTCAAGGCCAGCACTTTGTTGCACCTTAGTGTTGCTCTTTCCCTCCTTCGCAGCTTTTTGTTTACTATGAATTGTGGGAAACCCTTCCTATTTTTTCTGGAGGTTCCGCAGGCCAGGGTTTTTTTGATGTATAAGTGTCTAAAAAGGGACAGGCTGGTATAAACTTTGTCAAGTAATATATGATATCCTTTTTCAGAAGTGGGTAAGCCAGGTCTCATACAATTTTTGCAGCTGTGCCCATGTAGGCCGGAGCTGGGATTCTCTTCCTTCATATATGCAGAATGCATAAAGATATCCTGTGACTCTCTCACAGAGCTTGTAAAATTTTACTCTGTATTTGGACTTTTTGCTAGGAATATATTGTTTTATTCCTAGCCGGCCTGAAAAGGGTACCAGGGACTCATCCACACATATATGCTTCGTGGGGACATAGAGTTCTGCAAATCAATGGGAAAGGAAATTTATCAGTGGGCGAATTTTATATAGCTTATCGGAATCTGGATGACTGCGGGGTGGGCACTGGGTGTTGTCATTAAAATGAAAGAATCTCATTATCATCTCATATCGGGACCTGGGCATTATGGCAGAATACATGGACATGTGGTAGATGGGTTTGATGGACCAATAGACATGTCCTTGATTTTTTTTTGTAAGCCCCATGTTTATAGTGAGGCCCATAAACATTTTGAACGCCTCCAAATTTAGATCACTCCACTCAAATGGATCGGCATATGATTGAGGGTTGTTGGCAATATACTGCTGGGCATATAAATTTGTCTGGTCCACAATGAACTGCATTGCTGGCGGCTGCCTGGTTTCCCTTTTAGGAAGGACCCATTCTTTATCCGAATCATAACTATACTCGATCGGTTCAAATTCCGAATTTGATTTGGAATTAGAATTGGAATCTAATGAGAACTCCCCGGTGCTCTCAACAGTCATGGAGAGGATCTAGAACGCTTCCTCACTGTTATATACTGGCTGTGTGGCGGGTAGCTGTGCGACAGGTGACAGATGGGTGGCAGGTGACGGTCACTGATGGGCTGTGCGATGGGTGGCAGGTGACATTCACTGATAGGTGATGATGGGCGATGGTCACTGATGGGTGACTGGCGATGGTTACTGATGGGTGATAGGCCACTGACGGTGACGGTCACAGATGGGTGACAGGCCACGTTCACTGATGGGTGATGGGTGACAGGCCACGGTCACTGATGGGTGACGGGTGATGGGTGACAGACCATGGTCACTGATGGATGATGGTTGACAGACCACGGTCACTGATGGGTGACGGGTGCACCGCTGATGGTCACTGATGGGTGATGGGTGACAGGGCATGGTCACTGATAGGTGACAGGGCACGGTCACTGATAGGTGACAGGGCACGGTCACTGATGGGTGACGGGTGATTGATGACAGAGCACGGTCACTGATGAGTGAGAGGTGATGGGTGACAGGACACGGTCACTGGTAGGTGACAGTTGCACGTTTGTGTGGTGTTTGTGCAGACACTACTGTACATAGATCTGTAACTCACTGCTCCTGGCTCTTCTCACACTGGAAACGGTGTGTGAGGAGAGAAGTGCTGGTAACAATTAGTTATAGCTCTTTGTTTACACTTAGTGATCAGGCTTTGAATAGATCACAGCTGATCACGTGGTACACAGCCCTGACCAATGGCTGGGTACTATTTTCGGTGAGGAGCAGTGTTCCCGGGAACACGCTGCCACCGACGGACACGCGCAGCATGCTCGCGATCGCGGGCATGCGCTGTGTCAAGTGGGGAGTTACCATCCGTGATCGCCCGTGGCACATTGTAAGTGGAAGAAAAATTATTTTTTTTACAAATAAATATGTGAAAAGTGTGGTGTGCATTTGTATTTAGCCCACCTGAGTCAATAATTTGTAGAACCACCTTTCTCTGCAATTACAGTCTTTTTGGGTATTTCTCTACCAGCTTTGCACATCTAGAGAGTGACATTTTTGCCGTTGAGACAATGAAGACTGGTGAGAAGAATATAATGTACAATACTGTGTATATAGTACAGGAGTGTGTAATGTAAAGCACAGGAGTTGGGGAGTGCTGTGTCGGGTTTAGGATGCACAACGCTGACAGCGGGGGTCCGAGGTGTGTAATGCTTGTACAGGCTTACCCGAGCGGTGCATGCGCACTTGATATGTCGGTCGCCGATGCCCTCAAAAGTAAGAGACTCTGGGATATCACAAATACATTTACGTTTTTGTTTGTAACATGACACGATGTGGAAAAATTCAAGGGGTAATTCTTTTTCAAGTCACTGTATACTTTTCTGCTCTGTGCAATGGTAATGCACAGAGCAGCCCCTTACCTCTTCTTCTATATTTCCCCACCGGCACTGTCCTCTCCTTCTTTCCTGTGGGAGTCACTTCGGCAAGCCATATGCTCACGGGACATATGCTCCTAAGCCATGCTTCCCTTCCATAAACACACCTCGCTCTTTCCTCACAGGATTTGACTGACAGCAGCAGGAGCCATTGGCTCCCACTCTTCCCACAGTCTCCCTTGAGACCAAAAAGAGGGGACAGTGCTGAAATGTTAAATAAGGCAGGTAAGTGTTTAGAGAGGGTGGGGGGGGGGCAAGTAGTGGTCAGTTTTACAGAATACATTAAAGCAGAGTTCCATGTCATTTTTTGGGGGGAGGGGAGTGGGTACCTAGTTTTGACAGCTACCCAGCTCCCAGGCCAAATGAGGCCTGCAGTACCTCATTTGGCCTGAGGTACGGGGCTGCATAAGCCGAGCAGAGCCGAAAATAGGCCTGCAGTACCTCATTTGGCCTGAGGTACGGGGGCGCATGAAACGAGCCGAAGTGTCTTCGGGCCTTTTCGGCCATTTTCGGCGCACTCTGGCCCCCCCACCTCTGGCCGCATTCGGTATTGCATCCCATTGAAGTCAATGCAGAACCAATTTTTTTCGTTTACTTTGACTTCAATGGGAAAACTCTCTTTGATATGCGAGTACTTTGGATTACGAACATACTCCTGGAATGGATTATGCTTGTAATCCGAGGTTCAACTGTAATCTTGATTTTTTTTAAATCTGCAGCTATAATTAAAAGGTATGTTCATCTGATTTTTTAGGAGAAAATGTGCAATTCTTATTTTTTTTACACCCACGATCAGTGGATTGCTTGTGCATTGTCAGGCTCCTGTGCACTTGTAGTCTATTGAAAACTACGAGTAAAGCCTCGTACGCACGAGAAAAAACTGCCATGAGAGCTTTTGGCCGGGCATGTGTATGCTCCATCGCAGTTTTCCAGACAGGAGAACTGCCAAAAAAAAAAAGAGAGCACACTTCTCTTTTTTCATTATGCTATGGGAAACACTGTGATGGAGCATACACACGGCCGGGATTCCCGACCAAAGCTCTCATGGCAATTTTTCTGTCGGTAAACCCGGTCGTGTGTAAGGGAAAAAGTTACCAAGCAGGTTCTCAGTTTTCCCCTCGGGTTTCCCGGTGGACATTTTATACTTCTTGTTTACGAGGCTTCAGTCTGCCGCAGTGGAAGATGGGATTTGTAGTTTCATCACACACAGATTGCTGTGAGACCCCTTTCACACTGACAGCGGGATGCGTCAGCGGTAAAGCGCCTCTAGTTGTTGCGGAGCTTTAATGTCATTTTAGTGGCGCTTTTCGGCCACTAGCGGGTGCTTTTAAACCTTGCTAGCGGCCGAGGTAAGGGTTAAAACCGGCAGTGCTGCCCATTTATTTCACCGCCCTTCACCGCCCCAAAGATGCTGCTTGCCGGATTTTTTCTCCCATCCTGCAAGCGCACTGCCCATGCACTCGGGCTTTCACACTGGGGTGATGGAACAAGAAAACTTACCGCTTCAGGTGAGACCAGGAAGCCTAATGATCCAGTAGGTGCTCCCTTCAGCTCGCCTCCGCACACAATCAGAATAGAAAAAAATGGCTGCACACCACTGTTGATCGAAATCCTTTTTATTTGGACATCCCAAAACTACAAGAACCAGAATAATGGGTAGACGCGTTTCACATACTTCACGTGTGCTTAGTCATTAATTTCACACTGGGGTGGCTTGAGAGGCGCTTTTCAGGTGCTTTACAGGTGCTAGTTTTAGCACAAAAATCCCTGAAAGGCACCTTCAGTGTGAAAGGGGTCTAAATGAATGACACGGCTGTGTTAGCAGAGTTCTGCAGCACAGACATGCTGATTTTAATTGTAACAGCAGCTGCCGGATTAACATAGGGGCTATTGGAGCTGCAGCTCCAGGCCCCTTCCTCAAGATAGGCCCATTTGCTAAAAAAAAAAAAAAAAAAATCACAAAAAAAAAAAATCGACTTTGAGGATTGTAGCTCGGCGACCAGGGGTCACAGAGACCCCACATAACTGAAGACCCACCCCATCACTGGTCAAAATATGGGGCTGCTATCATTTATGGTTCCGGAGATACGGGGCTGCTTGCGCAGCCTGTCAGAAGTTACATGCAGAGCGACCAGTTTAAATACAAGCTGACACACTTTGCAGACTGAGAGATGAGATCACAGGGCTTGGAATAATTATTTGTATATTACTTATGGTAATTGACCCCTTGCCACCCAGGCCGATTCTGACACTTCTCTCCTACATGTAAAAATCATCATTTGGTTTTTGCTAGAAACTTACTCAGAACCCTCAAACATTATATATATATAAAAAAAACACTAAAGTTAGCACGATTTATTTTTTGTATACTAACCTAATTTTTTTTTACAGGTTACATGTTTAGAGTTACAGAGGAGGTCTAGTGCTAGAATTATTACTCTCGCTCTAACGATCGTGTCGTATGAAACCTGTGTGTATCTGGCTCTGATACTAGCCAGGACCTTCCCAGGGACTGACTAGTATCCAGGGCTTTTTTTCAGGGGGAACTTGGGGGAACTCAGTTCCACCACTTCTGGATCAGACCCTTTGGTGCCTGCTCACCACAATCACGTGTAAACACAGAAGTCTGGTTTCTGTGTTTACAAGTGACAGCTCTGCACTGTGTGTAACCCCCCTGAATTCTGCACTCTCTATGTCAGGGATCTCCAAACTATGGCCCTCCAGTTGTTCAGGAACTACAATTCCCATCATGCTTAGTCATGTCTGTGAATGTCAGAATTTTACAATGCCTCATGGGAAATGTAGTTCCGAAACAGCTGGAGGGCCGTAGTTTGGAGACCCTTGCTCTATGTAATGCAATCCTCGTATTTAATGCCCCTTTAAGACCCTTCTATTGTTTGTGAAATCTGAAAGGGGTTGTGGTTGAGTTCCTGCACCTATTTTCTGAGAAAAAAAAGCTCTGCTAGTCTCTCTTCCCAGCCTGTCCCCACACACCCTCTCACCTGCTGACCTGTGAATGGGGGAATCACTCCTGCAGTGTTATTGTGTTCTACCTGTGAATACAATGATCAGTGTTGCTAACTATAGCTGGCAGGACTGATTGTTTTGGGAAAAACCTGACAGGCTTGTTGTACTCAAGTCAGATAATAGACTGACTTGTGTAAAACCAACTAGCTCATACATAGATCGACTATGGCTGGTCTCTGCTTAATTGGCATAATTTTAATCCATGTATGTACCGCTTAACCACTACACATTTCCTAAACATCCTTCCACAAACCTTTACATTTTTCCTTCCCAGATTCCTTCATTCTCCTTAACTGTACATACTCTCCACACTTCTCTCATGTACATACTGCTCACTGTCATACTCTCTACATTCCTCTACTATACATAGTGCCCACTGTCATACCCTACACACTCCTCTCCTGTACATAGTGCCTGCTGTCATACACTTCTCTCCTATACATAGTGCCCACCGTCATACTCTCCACAATCCTCTCCTGTGCATACTGCTCACTGTCATACTCTCCACACTTCTCTCATGTACATACTGCTCACTGTCATACCCTCCACACTTCTCTCCTGTGCATACTGCTCACTGTCATACCCTCCACAGTTCTCTCCTAAACATAGTGCCCACCTTTATACCCTCCACACTTCTCTCCTCTACAAAGTGCCCACCATCATACCCCCCACACTCCTCTCCTGTACATACTGTTCACTGTCATACCCTCCAAACTTCTCTCCTATACATAGTGCCCACTGTCATATCCTCTCCACTCTTCTTCTGTACATAATGCTCACTGTCTTACCCTCCACACCCATCTCATGTACATATTGCTCAGTATCATACCCTCCACACTCCTCTCCTGTACATACTGCCCACTGTCATACCCTCCACATTCCTCTCCATCACCTGCACATACTTCCCAGTTTTATACCATCCCTACTCCTCTCCTACGCCTCTTACCCACAAAAACTGTTCTTTAAAATTATACTGAATATCCTTAATATTACTAGCTTTAGAATGGGACACTTTTGTTAGTTCAAATAAAGGAAATCTTCTCAGTCCTCATATTTGTTCTGCCCATTATTAGTACTTATTTAATTGGTGATTTCTACTGTGATGTACAGAGAACATAGGGGATCTCAGCTACTCTAAATATAGCACTTGTAAAAAAAAAGTGTCCCTTAAAAATAGTTTTGAAATGTTGGCAACTATGCACTTAGGCACTGCCCAAGGGCCACCGGGTCAGTAGCGGGCCCCATGAGAGGCTCCTGGGATCCTGTGATAATAAAGCGGTACTAAACTTTGCTAACATTACTACTTTTTAGAGGCCCTGAGGTAGGTTATGCCACAATGTACAAGAATGCACAGCATATTAGCACATTAGGGTACACTTAAATTGTCAGACTGAGCCCTCCAGTGCTTCGATCTGTGATCTGTCCAGTGGGTCCCGGGCGCTTTTATCTTCACCCGGTCTTCCTTCTGGGCTCTGTGCCTTCGGTCACTTGCCTTGGCTGGGCTGTGTTGATGTCATTCCCATACATGCTCATGCGCATCCTCTCTGTCTCATCCCCCATTTCTCTCTCATCCTCCCTCCCTTACCCCTCGCCCTCTCTCATCCTCTCTCTCTCTCTCTTTCTCATCCTCCCTCTCTCTCTCTCTTTAATTTAATTTGTTATAACAAAAAATTGTTTGTATATTTATTATTTATAAAAGGCCCACCAAAATCATCAGCACCAGGCCCATGATGTTCTTAATCTGGCCCTGGCTATGGGGGAGAGAAATCCCCACCTGCAGGGAAGGGGGGAATACATCGGGGCTGACAGAAATAACAACAACAGATTTCTCCATCCACACAATCGAGGTAGTCTAACGTAAATGAACACGTTTATATCAGGTAGCCCATAGATCGAACACATGTCCATTTTGATGACATCCGCCCCATTCTGCTCACTGACCCCCTGCTAAATGGAGCAAAGCATGCCCATGTGAAAAGACCCTTAGGTAGATGGCAGACAGGTGACTGGTAGATCACTGTCTGGGCTTGCTGACCCACCATTCCAGAGAATCAAACAGAGTGCAAATGCAGGGGGACTACTTGTAAAGTTGGAGCTGTAATCAGGGCCGTCTTTACCATAGGGCAACCAGGGGCAGCTGCCCAGGGCCCTGTCACTGTTGGGGGCCCAAAGCAACCCCCTTTGAAAAAAAAAAAAAAAAAAACTTTTTTTTTTTTTTTTTTTTTTTTTAGGGGTCCGAGGTCCCCAGGGGCCCGGAGGCACCAAGGGCCCCAGATGGCAACCCCCCATTTTTTATTTAAAAAAAAACTTGTTTTATTAAAAAAAACTTGTTTTATAAAAAAAAACTTGTTTTACATATTTATTTTAATATATATATATATATATATATATATATATATATATATATATATATATATTATAAATGTTATCATTATTAAAGGACCCAGAGGTCCCCAGATGGCAACCCCCTTTTTTTAAAAAAATGATTTTTTATTTTTATTTTCTTTCTTTTTCTATATATATATATATATATATATATATATATATATATATATATATATATATATTTTTTTTTTATTATTATTAAAAGGGCTCAGAGGTCCCCAGGGCCCCATGTGGCAAACACCCTTGATGGCACCCGCCCTTTTTTTTATAAATGTTTATTTTTAATATATATTTATTTTATTTGATTTTTTAAAGGGCCCAGAGGTCCCGGGTGGCAACCCCCATTTTTTTGTAATTTATTTTTATAAAAAAAAAATGATTAAAAGGGCCCAGAGGTCCCCAGATGGCAACCCCCTTTTTAAAAAAAGGGGGGTTTTTCTTCATCTCGACGGCACCCCCCCCGGTTCTCTGCTCCAGGGGGCCCATGCCTGAAGCTGTGTAAGGGGCCCCATAATTACTGATGGTGGCCCTGCCGCCCGTTAAGCCCCTGTGCTACCCACAAATCAGGCTGAAATTCATCAGCGGCACGCAGCCAGTGACAGTACTGCTTCCCTTCCCAGTGTTTCAAAATGTATAGCACCCCTGGCTTCCCTTTAGACGTGCACTTCTCCCTTCCTGCCACTGGGTGCTGCTTGTATATAAAAGTGAATTAGAATGTGATTTTATAACATCCCCAGTTTGCTCTTCCCGAGGCTGACTTCTTCATGTCCTGCTCCTCAAGGTATGTCACTGTTTGCTAATCTATATTGTAAATAGAAGTTTTCTGTAGAGTGTGCCCAACGTCTTTATAATATTTGATGATTCACTGTGTCAGTGTTTTAAAAAGTTCCTGTATTTTACACATGGCATGGCATGGGGTCACAGCACTGTCTGTCCATTCTGCTGTGACTTATCTGCAGTTCCCGCACTGTTAAACTTGCTGCATTTTTAGGTCACGCTTTTAAAAACACAGTGCGTTTGTGTGTGTAAGAACTGCAGGTAAGTAGCATGGTGCAAAAGCAGAATGGATTTCAAGGCAACTGTATTTTTAAAATGCTGAATGCACCTTTTTTCTGCAGGAAACAAAGGCATGGCAGCCCAATCAAATCAATGGGCTGCTGTGCCTGCGCAAATGAGGGCCGCCAAAACACATACATGTGAACCAGCCAGGCCCAAAATAAGCTGGAGGGGGGCCCAAAAAAAATGTTTGACCAGGGCCCAAACCATATTAAAGACGGCCCTGGCTGTAATGGGGAAAGAGAGCCACCTAAGCCCATGCCTAGTGCTGGCTCCTGTCCCATGCGGAGTAATATCAATTGCACTCCACCTCTTATTCCAGCTAGTGGTCTCCAGAGTGGTGCCAGCAGCAGAGAAAAAGCTTGAGCCGAACAACCCCCCACCCCCAAAAAAAAAATTTGTTCGAACCCATGAACACAGTTAAAGTCTATGGAACATGAACATGAAAAATCAAAAGTGCTAATTTTAAAGGCTTATACACATGGTATTGTCATAAAAAGTGTTTGGGGATCCGGGACGTGTATAAATGCAAAAAAAAGTTCTAAAAACGTACATTTTTTCAGGAGCAGTGTTTTTGATAATGCTTAAAGTGAAACAATAAAAGTGAAATATTCCTTTAAATTTCGTACCTGATTTGGTGGCAGTGCCCCAAGGTGCAGAGATTTTGAATCAGAGTCTATAACTTTATATATTCCCTCACTCAAATTAATCTGACCAAATCCCCAAAACAAGCACTCTTATGCCACGTACACACGATCACTTTATGTGATGGAAAAAAACAACATTTTTTGTGAAGTAAAAAACGAAATTTTTGAAACTTCAATTTTAACCACTTAAGGACCGCCTACTGCGCATTTACGTCGGCAGAATGGCACGGCTGGGCACATCAACGTATATCCGAAGCTCCAGGACCGGGACCGCGGGATTCGCGGGCCCGATCGCCGCTGGAGTGCGGCGATCCGTCCCTGGAGCGGAAGAACGGGGAGAGCCGTGTGTACACACGGCTTCCCCGTGCTTCTCTGTGGCCGTAGCATCGATCGCGTCATCCCTGTAATAGGGGGACGCGATCGATGACGTCACACCTACAGCCACACCCCCCTACAGTTGTAAACACACACATTTGGTCACACATCCCCTACAGCGCCACCTGTGGTTAACTCCCAAACTGCAACTGTCATTTCCACAGTAAACAATGCAATTTGAATGCATTTTTTGCTGTGAAAATGACAATTGTCCCAAAAATGTGTCAAAATTGTGCGAAGTGTCCGCCATATTGTCGCAGTCACGAAAAAAATCGCTGATCATCGCTATTAGTAGTAAAAAAAAAATAATTAATAAAAATGCAATAAAACTATCCCTTATTTTGTAAACGCTATAAAATTTGCGAAAACCAACCGATAAACGCTTATTGCGATTTTTTTTACCAAAAATACGTAGAAGAATACGTATCGGCCAAAACTGAGGAAAAAAAATGTTTTTTTATATATTTTTGGGGGGATATTTATTATAGCAAAAAGTAAAAAATATTGAATTTTTTCAAAATAGTCGCTCTATTTTTGTTTATAGCGCAAAAAATAAAAACCGCAGAGGTGATCAAATACCACCAAAAGAAAGCTCTATTTGTGGGGAAAAAAGGACGCCAATTTTGTTTGGGAGCCACGTCACACGACCGCGCAATTGTCAGTTAAAACGACGCAGTGCCGAATCGCAAAAAGGGGCAAGGTCCTTTACCTGCATTTTGGTCCGGGTCTTAAGTGGTTAAAAAGACGATGTTGCCTCTACACCATCTTTTTTCACAATGCTCTAGCAAAGCGAGGTTACGTTCACCACTCTTTTCCATTGAAGCTCGCTTCATAACTAGCTTCTGGGCATACGCGGGTTGAAAATTGTTGTTTTAAACGTCGTTTTTTGCTACACACGGTGATTTTTTGTGAAACAAAAAACCACGGTTTGAAAAACGACACAAAAAATTGAAGCATGCTTCAATTTTTTTGTCTTATTTTTCACAAGACATAAAACGACGTTTTCCCCCACACACGGTCATTTAAATTGACGTTTTTAAAAACGTTGTTTTTTTTCCATCACATAAAGTGATGGTGTGTACGCGGCATTAGGTTGCAAGATTGAGGAAGCCTCCAAAACTTAAAGATGGCTCCTTACGTTTAGATTTGTATCGACCAAGATCACTGAAAGTCAGCGGCCCTGCCATTTGACCAAATGAAACAGAAACTCTCTTGGCTTATGCTAAATGAAAGACTGACGACAATCGTGCAGGACAAAATGAAATATGGGAACCACGGATCAGTTATTTGACGAATGATCCCCGGGTGCTCACTGATTAGGGATTTTCCTGAGAGGTCTAATATGGAGCGTGGAGAGTCCTCCCCCTCCTTCTCTTCCCCCTCCTATTTCTCTTTATATTTTTAGTTTCTCTTAAAAAAATAAAAAACTTTTTTTCTGAGATTCTGGTGTTGTTGGGTGGGGGTGCGTGGCTTTCCCTGAATTTCGGTAGGGGTGGCCTGCTCCCCCAGATGTGGAGGGCGCACCCTAAAGCCCTTAATCAAATTATTGTTGTGAGGAGGCAGTGTATGGTGTGAAGTTCCACACGCATGGCTCATTTCAGAACAGATCAAGATATTTTATTAAAGAGATGTAAACTGTGAATATGGGGACAACAGACAGTGTCATCCCTCCCTTTTCCGTGGGGGAGGTGGGTTATACGTGATAACACTGAATGCTATTTTGTGTCTGAAAATATTGCATTGTTTCAATCAATGCCATAGTCCTTACTTTCGATTGTACAAAACTTGAATAAAAACCATTGAAACATACATTTCGTACCTGGGGTATCTATAGTATGACTGTAAAGTGGCCCTTTGGGTCTGGTATGTATATGAAGGGGAACCCTGAACCAAAATTAAAAAAAAATTAGGTGGGGGTCCCCCCAAATTCCATACCAGGCCCTTCAGGTCTGGTATGGATATTAAGGGGAACCCTGTACCAATCTTTTAAAAAAAAATGGCGTACGGGTTCCCCCAAAAATAAACACCAAACCCTTATCCAAGTACTTAACCTGGCAGGCCGCAGGAAAAGAGGGGGGTGAAAGAGCGCCTGCCCTCCTGAACTGTACCAGGCCACATGCCCTCATGGGGAGGAATGCTTTGGGGTCCTCATCCTCACAACCCTTGTCCGGTAGTTGTGGGCGTCTGTGGGCGGGGGTTTATCGGAGGGGACCCCTAGATCCCGGACCCCCATGTGAATTAGTAACGGGGTACATTGTACCCCTACCATTTCACCAAAAAAAGTGTAAAAAATGAAAAAAAAAACAAGAGCCAGCTTGGGACAAGTCCTTTATCAACCACTTGCCTACCAGGCACTTATACCCCCTTCCTGCCCAAGCCATTTTTCAGCTTTCAGCGCTGTCGCATTTTGAATGACAATTTCACGGTCATGCAACACTGTACCCAAACACATTTTTTATAATTTTCTTCACACAAATAGAGCTTTCTTTTGGTAGTATTTAATCACTGCTGGATCCCGCCCCCCCCAAAAAAAGACCAAGTATTTTGAAAAAAATATGTTTTTTACTTGTTTCTGTCAGTACATTTTGT
This sequence comes from Rana kukunoris, assembly GCA_029574335.1. Lineage (NCBI taxonomy): Eukaryota > Metazoa > Chordata > Amphibia > Anura > Ranidae > Rana > Rana kukunoris. Next base: position 428,708,311 of record CM056049.1, read on the forward strand.
AACTAAGTAAATTTTTTTACCTTCACTGATGTGCGCTGATGAGGCAGCACTGATGGGCACTGATAGGCTGAGCTGGTGGGCATTGATGAGGTGGCACTTATGGGCACTGATGAGGCAGCACTTATGGGCACTGATTAGGTGGCACTGAAGAGGAGGCACTAATATGCTGCACTTATGGGCACTAATAGGTGGCATTGATGAGCACTGATAGGCAACACTGATGGGCACTGTTAGGCGGCACTGGTGGGCACTAATAGGCGGCACTGGTGGGCACTGATAGGTGGCACTGGTGGGATACAATACAGAAGGAACAAGCAAACTCCCGTGCACGGGTGGATTGTCCAACGCTTATTCAAAGATCTTCATAGAAAGTCATACAATTGTCAAGAATGGTAATAGCAAAGGCCTTGCTGCCCTTCGTGGATGGGGAAGTCCTGGCAGAAAACAGAGAAAGAAAAGAAAGGCGCACCAGGCTGGTGCGCCTTTCTTTTCTTTCTCTGGCACTGGTGGGCACTGATAGGCGGCATGGATAGGTGGTAGTGATGGACACTGATGGGCATTGATGGGTGGCACTGATGGGCGACACTGATGGGCATTGATTGACAGCAGTGTTGGGCATTGATGGGCAGCACTGATAGGCATCACTGATAGCCAACGCTGACTGGCATTGCTAATCGGCACTGATTGGTGGCACTTGTGGGCAGTGGTTAGCACTGATTGGCACTGTTTGCTGGCACTGGTGGGCAATAGTGGGCACTGAATGGTGACACTTAAATTATATATTGTAATCAGGGCACTGATGATCAGTGCCCTGATTACATTCCTACAATCCCCCTGTGAGGAGATGCTGCTGATCGGCTCTCCTCACCGCACACTCTGTCAGTGTGAGGCGAGGAGAGCCGATTACCTGCATCTCCGTGTTTACATGTGACCGGCTGTGATTGGACACAGCCAAACACATGGTTAAAGAGATTGGGGTTGCGCCGTGTCCAAGCACCATGGCTCGGCCATGATCACCGTGCTGTGCGCCCCCACGAGTGTGCAAGAGCGGCCATTCTGGAACACCGTCATATGATGTCGTCCCAGAACAAGAGCTGCACTGCTCCACCTTCAGTTGACGGTGGGCAGGCGTCAAGCAGTTAGAAAAAAAAATGAAAAAAGTCCAGCGATATAATCCATCTCGACCCGATGATACCAAAAATAAAACAATAATAAAGTCGCTACTGATGCGCCTCCATAGGAGACTCCGGTCGTGACAGCTCTTATATAGCTGAGGGTTACAGTTTCCCCGTGGCGTCAGAGGGGGGCAGGGTCACCCATGTACCTTCCCGGGTGGCCCCGCCCCCAGCTATATAAGAGCTGTCATGGCGGGAGTAGCGGCTTTTTTTTCCAGTATTGTCGGGTAGAGATGGATTACATCGCTGGACTTTTTTCTTTTTTTAATAAAGGGCTTGTTTTTTTCATTTTTTTTTACACTTTTTTGGTGAAATGGTAGGGGTGCATTGTACCCCGTTATCAATTCACATGGGGCACCGGCATCTGGGGGTCCCCTTGATTCTGATAAGCCCCCCCAGCCACAGACCCCACAACCATCGGGCAAGGGTTGTGGGGATGAGGCCCTTGTCCCCATCAACAAGGTGTTTGGGATTCAGACCCAAAAGCATCCTCCCCATGTTGAGGGAAAGTGGCCTGGTACAGTTCAGGAGGGGGGCTGCTCTCTCATCCCCCCTCTTTTCCTGCAGCCTGCCAGGTTGCGTGCTTGGATAAGGGTCCGGTATGGATTTTTGGGGGGACCCCTACGCCATTTTTTTTATTCTGGCATGGGATTCCCCTTAAAATCCCTTCAGGTCTGGTATGAATTTTGAGGGGGGCCCCTACGCCATTTTTAAAAAAAATTGGTGCAGGGTTCCCCTTAATATCCATACCAGACCTGAAGGGCCTGGTGAGGAATTTGGGGGGACCCCACACAATTTTTTTTTAAATTTTGGTTTGGGGTTTCCCAAAGGGCCTGGTAATGGACTGGGGGGGAACCCATGCCATTATTTTCAATACATTTTATCTGTATTGTCGGGACCCGACAATTCATTATAGCCAAAAGCAGTTTTAAATGACTTTTTTCCTTTAGAAATTTGTTGCAGGGACTGTTCTAAACATGGGGAAAATGGGCCACTTTACAGGCATACTATAGACACCCCCAGGTACAAACTTTAAAGGAATTTTTCACTTTTATTATTTGACTATAAGCATTATTAAAATCACTGTTCCCTAAAAAAAAAACTTTCGATTTTAAAACTTTTTTTGCATTGATACATGTCCCCTGGGGCAGGACCCGGGTCCCCAAACACTTTTTTTGACAATAATGCATATAAGCCTTTAAAATTAGCACTTTGGTTTTTCATGTTCGTGTCCCATTAACAGGGTTCACCTGTTCGGCCCGAACTTATTCTCCGACCGAACCGCTCGCCCATCCCTAGCAGAGAAGAAGAAATCTTCAGGTCAGTGTGATGCAATACACTGAGCATAATAGTATAGAGCTGCTTCCACACTAATGCGCTGTGGTTTACCCACACCACCGGTGCAGTGCACTGTACCTGCAGCTTACCTGCAGATTAGCTGCAATTTCTGAACGCAGGAATTTTGGTACGCTTTTAGAAAGTGCACCACACCTGAAGGATTTAATAGAAGTCTATGGCAAAGCACATCTAACCCAGGAAATTTGCAGATGCAGTATGCACTGTGCTGTACATGGTGTAGGAAACCCGCAACACATGAGTGTGAAAGCAGTCTAAAGCCCCAGACACACGTTAGGACTTTTTAACAACAAACTTCAAAATGAGCACGTTTTCAAAAAAATGTGTGTACGCATCGGACAAACTTTTTCGGTCTTCATCGGACAAAAGTTTGCTCTGCAAACAGACAAACTTTTCGGCAACAAAAGTCCTACGGTGCATGTGTACAGAAATCCATCGGACTTTTGCGAAGTACAAATACGCATGCCCAGAACCAATTTTAACCACTTCAATACCAAGGACGTCAATTGACGTTCTGGCTTTCAGTGGGGATATCTGAATGATGCCCGCAGCCACAGGCATCATTTAGATATCCATCTCTTCATGGTCACCAGTCATCTCTATGATCGTCGGAGGCCCGGGCGCGATGTTATGACGTCACGCCCGGGTCCTGGAATGTAAACACAGCCGCAATCGTGGCTGAAAGCATTAGATCGGTGAATTTTTTTTCACGATCTAATGCTTTCCAGCCTGGAGGAGAGATGTTGGGTCTTATTGACCCTGCATCTCTCCATAAAGAGTACCTGTCAAACACAATCCTATTACAAGGGATGTTTACATTCCTTGTAATAGGAATAAAAGTGATCAAAAAAAAAAATATGTCAAAAAAAGTTTAAAAATAAAATAAATTGTGTAAAATAAAAAATAATATAATAAAAAAAAAATTTTTAAACACCCCTACCCCCGGTAGCTCGCGCTCAGAAGCGAACGCACGCATAAGTCCCTCCCACATGTGTAAACGCCGTTCAAACCACACATGTGAGGTATCGCCACGTGCGTTAGAGCGCCAGCAACAATTCTAGCACTCCTCTGGAACTCTAAATTTGTAACTTGTAAAAAAAAAAATAAGCGTCGCCTATGGAGATTTTTAAGTACTGACGTTTGGCGCTATTCCATGATTGTGCGCAGTTTTAAAGCGTGACATGTTAGGTATCTATTTACTCGGCGTAACTTCATCATTCACATTATACCAAAAAAGTGGGCTAACTTTACTGTTTTGTTCTTTTTTAATTCACAAAACCGTTGTTTTCCCCAAAAAAAGGCGTTTGAAAAATGATTGCGCAAATAATGTGCCCTAGGGTGTCTGCTAAAAAAACATATATAGTGTTTGGGGGTTCTGAGTACATTTTCTAACAAAAAAATTATGATTTATGCATGTAGGAGAATTGCCAAAATAGCCCCGGTATTGAAGCGGTTAAAATCAACCAACAATAGCAGAATATGACCAAAGGGCGGCGGTAAAGAGCAGAAAAACCACGTGATGTTGGGAAAGTTTGTAAAAAAAGTCCTGCCGTGTGTATGCTATAGGTGTGCCCGGCCAACTCCCTTCAGACAAAAATCCATGGAAAAGTCTGTTTGAAGTCTGACCATGTGTACGAGGCTTTACAAAAAAACAGTAAGGGTTCATTTAAATTTGCAGTTTGGGGGGTGCTAAAACCCCATAGTTAAGATGTGTTTTTATCACCCGCGCTCCAACCGCACGCCCTTCAGCTGCAGTGGCCAGGGGTATACACATGTCGCAGCTGCAGCAGGAGTTATATGCCCTGTCATGGTTGGTGGGTGTAGTACCTACTAAGCATGATCCATTCATGTGAATGAGTTCACTCTGCAACATTGTGCAGTACAGCAAACAAGGGGTTAAAACAGGCAGTATTGTGTTGCTTTCTCACCACCTGCTTTAACCCTGCAGCTGCTGGGCACTTGCAGAGTGGCCCCATTTACTTGAATGGGTCGTGATTGGCAGGCAGCAGCACCCACCAAGAGCAACAGGGGGGTTTAATTCCTGCTGCAGCTAAAAGGGGTAGGGATTGGGAGGGGGGGGGGGGCGGTAAAACCGTACACAACTGCAGCACCCCCCGAACTTTACGTGTGAATGAGCCCTAAGGGTGCTGCTGCCAAATATAACGAAGGGCTCATTCACAAGTGCAGCAGGCACTGCTGCTCCTCTGAAAAGCGATCCGAGTGTGTTTGACAGGTGATGAGGAGGCGATTTAAACTCATGAGTGGCGTACAATGCACGCGATTGCGACACAATAGTACGGAGGTGACACTGTGCCCGCTGATCTTTGACGTCTCCTGTGTTGTTCAGGTAGATCTCCACCTCTTTAACCACTTAAGGACCTCCGCACGCACATTTACGGCCACAGAATGGCACGGCTGGGCACAAGGGCGTAAATTTACGTCCTCGCCCAGTAGCGGGTCGGGGGTCCGATCGGGACCCCCTCCGCGGCGTGCGGCGGTCCCCGTGTCTCCGGGAGCGATCCGGGACGAGCGATCCCCGCGATCGCTCCCAGCCAATAGCAGCGCTCCCCCCGGGTGTCACTTCCTCCTCCTGTGTAAACACAGGAAGGGGGAAGTGATGTAATCTCTCATCGCAGCGGTATTTCCAACCGCTGCGATGAGAGGAACACCTCACAGTAAGTGTGCACTAACACTACACTGACATACACACACATAGGCACACTTAACCCCTTGCGATCTGAAAGTCCCCACCCCCCCTGTCACAGTGTCACTGAATGCAGTGATCTAATCACTGCATTTAGTGTCAGTGTGACAGGCAGTGTTAAAGTCAGTTAGTGTTAGGTTCAGGATAGCCCCCCCCCACCCCCCCTAATAAAGTTTTAACCCACTGATCACCGCCCTAGTTAACCCTTTCACTCCCTATTGCCAGCGTCACTAAGCGATCATTTTTCTGATCGCTGTATTAGTGTCGCTGTTCCCGCTAGGTAGCTATTTTTTTTTATTGCGATTTTTTTTTTTACTAAAGACATGTGGCTAAATAAATTTTGGCCTAAATGTTAGACTAAAATTTAGTTTATTTGATTTTTTTTTTAACAAAAAGTAAAAAATTGTGTTTTTTTTCCAAAAATGTCGCTCTATTTTTGTATATAGCGCAAAAAATAAAAATCGCAGAGGTGATCAAATACCACCAAAAGAAAGCTCTATTTGTGGGAAGAAAAGGACGCAAATTTTGTTTGGGAGCCACGTCGCACGACCGCGCAATTGTCTGTTAAAGCGACGCAGTGCCGAATCGCAAAAACACCTTGGGTCATTTACCAGCGTATTGGTCCGGGTCTTAAGTGGTTAAGGTTGCCTACCCCTGGTTTATGAATACATTACAATACAATGTATAACTCCAAGATTGGATGTAACAAGGTGGAATGTACACAGATGCACAGCTGTTACAGAGTAGCATTTCATCCCTTATCAGCAGATCCTATGACAGTTGTCTTCTGCTCAGTGCTGAGCCTTGGAGTACAGATAGATATGACATCACATGACTTTCTGTCCCCCTTCTTTCACTCTCCTGTGACAGGGATTGGCTGCGGGACATTCCTTCCCTGGTGGCCCCTCCCCTCCATTCAAACGTGCTCTGAATATATCAGGCTGACAGCTCTGTCTCAGTACCCAGGATTGGGTGTACCAAGATACCCACACGATGCCAGCCTAGCATTGCCTGCTCAGATTTCCTCTATAGATGTGATTGCCATCTGCATAGAGAACAGGCAGCAGCAGCAGCAGCCTCTCCTCCCTGCTAGAACCTGCCCTGCTACACTGGATTCTTCCAATCAGAGGCAAAGAGATTCATTGCACCAGCTGCCCCCCCCCCCCCCCCTCCTGCCCTATTCTCCAGCAAGAGAGACAAGACTGGGGGCTCTGAGCCTCTCCTTCCCCCCCATCTATCACCCCTTTATTTCTAGGAGCATCATCAGATCTACAGGGATCAGGCCACAGAGCAACCCTTTGTATAAGGGGGTCATCAGCAAAGAGCTTTAATGTTTCTGCAAATTCTCTCTCCTAAATGGATGGCTAGGTTGTTTATGGATTTGTCCTTTCGCTGGCATTCTTGCTATTTATTAATGTGCCAATCTGGTTTTGAGCAGATTTGGTAAAAAATAACAAAAAATAACACGCAGTGTCGTCTAGGGTGCTGAATTCATTCGGAGAACAAAGTCATCAATTGTGCCCGTCATGGAGCAAGAGCATAGAATACAAAGCATCCAGATCCCTTCCTCTTTGGGGTACATGGACCTTCTCATTAAAAGTGGGGAACGGTTCCTTGGAGCGCTGAAAGAATGTAAAGACTGTGGCCTGACATCTTCCTGGAAAACATTACAAGCACATGCCAAATTCACCTGGATAGAGATGCTGTGCGTGGTCATGTGTGCGCTGGCATGGACAGGTCTCCGAAGAGCGACCGCCAAATGGATCTTCCAGGTCAGTAACACCACCTTAAAGCAGTAATAAACCCAAAGACAAAAATGCTTATTCATTCTTAGATGTGATGGCTGCATTCGTTTTCTTTTTAGAGCTTTTTTCCCCCCTTTATATATTCACCTTGCGATCTGTCCAGGAAATTAGTAAGTAAGTAAGTTGTCTAGACAAAGTGGCAGTTAGCGGGTTGATGCAAATTGTTAAAAATCAACTGAGATTATTGCAATGGTCAGCTTTTATTTATTTATGTAAAACCTTTAACCCTAAAAGGGTAAAAAAAAAAAAAGTTGCTGTATCTTCCTAAAAAGTGTTAGCTGGAGTTCAACATTTGTTTGTTTTTCAAGTGCATCTAAATCTGCTAGTGCATCTAATGCCTTGTACACACGATCGGAATTTGCGATGGAAAAAGTCTGACGGAATTCTTTCATCAGATATTCCGACCCTGTGTGTGCCCCATCTGTCTATTTTAGAAAGCGAACATGTTCTCTTTTTTCTGATGGAAAATCGGAAGTTCCGTTCATCTGTAGGACGACGAAGAAAAAAACATGCATGCTCAGAATCAAGTCGACGCATGCTCGGAAGCATTGAACTTCATTTTTCTCAGCTCGTCATAGTGTCGTATGTCACCGCGTTCTTGACGGTCGGAATATGGTGCGACAGTGTGTATACAAGACAGCTTGAACGAAATTCCATTGGTTAAAAACCGCCAGAGTTTATCCCGATGGAAAATCTGATCGTGTGTACAAGGCATAACACTGACAATACTGCTGTCAAAAGGTCAGGGCCGTCTTAATAGCATCATGGGCCCCTGGGCAAAGTAATGCTCTGGGGTCCTTACAATGGAGACAGTGCAGGTAAACAGAAATCAAGTAGGTAGGAGGCAGACTGCCCCCCCCTGTGTGTGTATCACTCTCGGTGCCATTATGGGGCCCCCAATTACGGGGCAGCGTGGGCTCAAGAACCAGCTGCTTTGGGGAAGTGCAGGGCCCCCCCCCCATGCAGCTAGGTCCCCTGGGCAGTGCCCAGGTGTGCCCTCTCATTAAGACAGCCCTGCAAAAGGTGTCTCAGTTTCTCCTCCATCCAGAGCGGAGACACCCTAAGACAGGATGTGTTTCACCGGCTGGATCACCAGGTGAAAATAAAGGAATAAAGCCTAAAAAACAAAACAAAAAAAAAAACGCAACCACAACATTTAAAGTAGAACTATAGACTAAACTTTTTTTTTTTAGGGGGGGTGGGAGGTTATAACCCCTGTCAGATTTAGTTTTTGTCATCTGTATCCAATTGCAGCAATTTCCCTTCACTTCCTATTCCATAGCCAAACAGGAAGTGAGAGGAAATCCCTGCAAATTAAGGGAATTCCTTGGGGACCCCCTAGGCCACTAGAACTAGTGTACCCATTGGAAGATTTCCCTTCTATTACTTTTCTGGGGACAACCCAAAATGTGGGATTTTCTTTTACTTTCACTTTCAATAATAGCGGTAAACAGGAAATAGAAAGGGGAGATCTCCTTGACGGGGACACAGACAGCAATAAAAACTGACAGGGGTTTTAATCCTTCTCCACTCTATCCACAACAAAACAATTTTTTTTTCCCTTCAGTTATACTTTAATGTGGGTTCTCCGCATTCCAAGTCGCAGTTGCAGGAGATTTTGACCAGCTCTCTAAGGAACCGGTTCACATATCTCCGATGCACGTCTTTCGGTCTGTTTCAAGTCCGAATTCAGCCCAAAATTCGGGCTGAAATCGGACCTGACAGTGAGCTGGAACGCACCGGACTCCTACTCTGAGTTCATATGTGAACCCAGCCTTAGACCCCATACACTCTATTAGATTTTCTGCAGATTTTTGTCTTCAGTTTTACCAAAACCATATAATATGAGGTAAAACCCTAATGCCTTGTACACAAGATCGGGTTTCTCAGCGGTCAAAAAACCGCCAGGAAACCTGAGGGGAAAACTGAGAACCAGCTCGGTCACTTTTCCCTGTGTACACATGAGGCGCCGTACACACGGCCGAGGTTCTCGCTGAAAATCAGCGAGAACCTCGCTGGAATGCACATTCCAGCGAGGTCCTCGGCCGTGTGTACGGTCTCAGCGAGCTTCCCGTCGGGAAGCCCGTCGAGCCGAAATAGAGAGCACGCTCTCTATTTCCTCGACGGCCCGCCTGGAAGAATGGCTGGTTGCCATTCCCGACGGGCGGGTCGCCGAATTCGACGGCCGGGAGAGAACCTCGACGGGCGGAACGATGTGTTCTGCCCGTCGAGGTTCTCTGCCGTGTGTACGGCGCCTGACCGGTTTTCCTGACAGGAAAAGTGCCTAAGAGCTTTGGTCGGGAAAACCGGCCGTGTGTATGCTTCACAGCAGTGTTTCCCCATAGGAAAACTGCCGGGAAAAAAACGGCAAGGAAAAAGAGAACATGTTCTCATTCTTTTAACCGCAGTTTTCCTGTCAGGAAAACTGCTAAGGTTCCTTTCACACTTATACGACTTGTCTCACGATTTTGGACTGCAAAATCGTATGACAAGTCAATCTCCATTATTTTCAATGACTACCATTCATACTGGCACGACTTTAAGTAGTGCCGACTTCAAAGTAGTTCCTGCACTACTTTGGTGCGATTTTGATGCCACTTACACAGGCATTCATTGGAATCGCGGCAAAATCGCGGTAAAATCGCGCGACTTTGAAGTCGTACAAGTGTGAAAGGGGGCTAAGAAGCATACACACGGACGGTTTTCCCGACCAAAGGAAAACACGGCAGTTTTCCCGATGGGAAAACCAGTCGTGTGTACAAGGCATAAGAGTTTCAATTTGTATACAATCAGGCAGCCCCTTGCCCTACATGGTTTTGGTAAATCTGAAGACAAAAATCTGCAGAAAATCTAATAGTGTGTATGGGGCCTTAGAATTGGTAAGCTGCAATTAATTTAAGTTTTGTTTTTCGGGTTTAATACTGCTTTAAAAGTGTACACTGGGCCAAGTTCGTGAAGCAGAGCAAAATGTATGGGGATGGAAACAGGTGGAAGTTTGCACAAGGTTGTCCATCACAATAGAAAAAGATGTTCCTTTTAATATCCTTACTGTGATATGAAGGAGACAGCTGGACACGCAAGACTCATCACATTCTCACTTTCATATTGTATTGAATCACAAGAAGAGTATTTCTGGTTGTCATCAATGTTCCTTTAGTAGGCCCATAAACAACGACAGCTGCTTAGAGTGAAAGTAGAACTAAAGGCAAAACATTCGTAGAAACTTGTGCTTGGGGCGGTAAATAAGTGTGGTTGAGCTGTGTTTTCATGCCCTTGCAGCCATTCCCCCTTAAGAGGGGTTGCACATATCGCAGAATGACTCCCAACTGCTCCCCTTTAAGTTGCAAAGGCAACAGAAGGGGAGTATATATCGCAGTGAAGCAGAAATGATCCAAACTGTCGCATTTAGCAATATCACCCTTGGAACACGACCCAGTAAGCTGAACTGGTGCTGGGTTAAAGCGTTAAAACAGGGGGTGAGGTAAAGATACATTTATGCCCATACATTTATTGAAATTCAGCCGGTCGCTGTATAGCTGGCGCTAAGCTAACTATTACAACTAGTAGTTGTAATAAACCCAGTGATGGGTGAAATGCATTGGGGGAGTGGCTTCCTATGAGAGTTTGAGCTGCTTAGTGTTGTCAGTGGATTAAACAGAGCTAGAGCAAGATATCATTGGTGTGCATCCTGTTTCATGTAATTACAGTGCACGGCCGGCCATACACAGTGCAAATTTCTTACACAGTGCAAATGTTTTTCCTGCAGCCATGGGAAATTCACATGTAGACAGTGCCGACAGGGAAATCCCTCCTGCTGAGCCATTGTCTGCACCCAGCGAGCAGGGGGAGCTCTGCTGGGAGAAGACACTGATTATTGCTAGAGGCTAGAGCAGCTGCTAGCGAAAATCATAAGGGAACCCGGCAGGCCTGGTACGGTCAGCCTGCCCATTAAGCGTTCAAATCTCGGTCGGTTCCTGCTGAACCGGCCAAGATTTGAATAGTGTATGACCGGCCTGAGTGGACTCCTAGACTTAAAGGCGTAGTTGCCCCAAAAACCTTTTGTTTAACATTGATTGAGGCTCGTTTTGTCAAGGGGAATCGGGTGGTTTTTTTTTAGAATCGAAGCAGTACTTACCATTTTAGAGATGCATCGTCTCCGTCGCTTCCGGGTATGGTCTTCGGGTCTGGGCGTTCCTATTTGATTGACAGGCTTCCGACGGTCGGATACATCGCGTCACGAGTAGCTGAAAGAAGCCGAGCGCCGTGCGGCTCTATAATGCGCCTGCGCACCGTCGTTCGGCTACTTTCGGCTACTCGTGACGCGATGTATCCGACCGTCGGAAGCCTGTCAATCAAATAGGAACGCCCAGACCCGGAGACCATACCCGGAAGCGTCGGAGACGATGCATCTCTAAAACGGTAAGTACTGCTTCGTTTCTAAAAAAAAAACACCCGATTCCCCTTGACAAAACGAGCCTCAATCAATGTTAAAAAAAAGGTTTTTGGGGGAACCACGCCTTTAAGCGTAGGCTGATATACAGTACATGGGACATGTCACTGGTGTGCCATTTGCTTCATTTGATTGCAGAGCCCTAAGCCCAGGATCACACTGACTGCTGGTTTTTGAAATCGTGCAAGTTCAGCTAAACTCTCACGATTTCAAACTGGCATTTCAGTCCGACTTTGGGGGCAATTTGTGAGACATCCGAGCAGGTTCATGCACAGATGTCTATTGAAATCGCCCCCGAAGTCGCCAAAAGTAGTGCAGGAACTACTTTTGGGAATCAGAGCGGGGCCGCATCGCACTGATTCGGATGGTGCCATTCCCGGCAATAGGTTCTGATTTGGCTTGCAAATTGAAATGTCAAATTGCATGTCAAATCAGCCCAATGTGAACATAGGCTTATGCCCCGTACACACGATCGGAATTTCCGATGGCCTAAATCCGATGGAATTTTTCATCGGAATTCCGTTCAAGCTGTCTTGCATACACACTGTTAGACCAAATTCTGACCGTCAAAAAAGCGATGACGTAAAACACTACGACGAGCCGAGAAAAATGAAGTTCAATGCTTCTGAGCATGCGTCGACTTGATTCTGGGCGTGCGTGGCTTTTTTCTCCGTCGGAGTTGCACACAGACGATAGGAATTACCTATCGTTTTTTTTTTCATTGGAAAAAAATAAAACATGTTCTATTTCTAAACACCGACGGAAAAAAGTTGGGGCCCACACATGGTCGGAATTTCCGATAAAAAGAGTCCATCTGACTTCATTGGAAATTCCGATCGTGTGTACGCGGCATAAGGTTAAGTTTAGGCAAGCAACAGCCCTATGTTGTGGATCACTTTTTAAGGCCTTTGACAGGAGATGCTTTAACCTTGTAAATGCAGCACCGATGACCTGCAACTGTGGCATGGCCACATCCATTTGAATGGGTCACTTTTTGGCAGTGGTACTGCCCACTGAACACAGCATGGGGTATACGTTTTGTCATGACTACGGTGCTTTGTTTGAGTACAACTACGTCTGGCTGCCTTTGCAGTTTCAGGGGGGCAGGGAGGGGATGGTAAAAACATGGGTCAACTGCCTGTTTTTTTACTGCCTCCATGACTGCAAGTGTAAATTAACTGTAATGCCCTGTACACACAATGAGATTTTCCGTTGGAAAAACCTTGGATGTTTTTTCCGATGGAATTCCGCTCAAGCTTGGCTTGCATACACACGGTCACACACAAGTTCTCGGGAATCTTTCGACCGTCAAGAATGTGGTGACGTACAACACTACATCAAGCCGAGAAAATTAAGTTCAATGCTTCCGAGCATGCGTCGGAATTTTGTGCGTCGGAATTGCTACAGAGGATCGGATTTTCCAATAGGAATTTTTTTTAGTCGGAAAATTTGAGAACCAGCTCTCAATCTTTTGTTGGCGGAAATTCTGACAGCAAATATCCGATGGGGCATATACACGGTTGGAATTTCCGTTTAACTTCTTAAGGACCGCCTACTGTACATTTACGTCAGCAGAATGGCACGGCTGGGCACATCAACGTATATATACGTTGGTTCTAGTACCCAGCCGCGGCGCACTCCCGTGACCCGGTCCGAAGCTCCAGGACCGGGTCCGCGGGACTCGTGGACCCGATCCCTGCTGGAGTGCGGCGATCGGTCCCCGGAGCTGAAGAACGGGGAGAGCCGTGTGTAAACACGGCTTCCCCGTGCTTCACTGTGGCCGCAGCATCGACCCCCCTACAGTTGTAAACACACACAGGGAACACACAAATCCTACAGGGCCCCCTTGTGGTTAACTCCCAAACTGCAACTGTCATTTTCACAGTAAACAATGCAATTTAAATGCATTTTTTGCTGTGAAAATGACAATTGTTCCAAAAATGTGTCAAAATTGTCCGAAGTGTCCGCCATAATGTCGCAGTCACGAAAAAAAATCGCTGAACGCCGCTATTAGTAGTAAAAAAAAAATAATTAATAAAAATGCAATAAAACTATCCCTTACTTTGTAAACGCTATAAATTTTGCAAAAACCAACCGATAAACGCTTATTGCGATTTTTTTTTTACCAAAAATAGATAAAAGAATACGTATGGGCCTAAAAAAAAAAAATTATATATGTTTTGGGGGGAAATTTTATTATAGCAAAAAGTAAAAAATATTGCATTTTTTTCAAAATTGTCGCTCTATTTTTGTTTATAGCGCAAACAATAAAAACCGCAGAGGTGATCAAATACCACCAAAAGAAAGCTCTATTTGTGGGGAAAAAAGGACGCCAATTTTGTTTGGGAGCCACGTCGCACGACCGCGCAATTGTCAGTTAAAACGACGCAGTGCCGAATCGCAAAAAGGGGCAAGGTCCTTTACCTGCATTTTGGTCCGGGTCTTAAGTGGTTAAAGGCTCACATTGGACTTTTGCTGTCGGAATTTCCGATCATGTGTACGGGGCATAAGGGTCTATTCACCAGATGTGGTAAGACTCAGTGTGGGTTATTTATTAAAGGCAAACCCACTTGTGCAAAGTGCACTTGAAAATGCACTGAAAGTGCACTTGGAAGGGCAGTCACTGTAGATCCAAGTAGAGGTCGACCGATATATCGGTCGGCCGATATATCGGCCGATATTTGGCCGTTTTTGTGCCCCGCCCCCTCCCTCGGTGTGCTGTATTAGGGAGAAACAAACAATCATTGGCTTACAACTGCCACCTGACTAATGTAACTCTCCCCAGCAGGAGATCGTGGCCAGCAATAGCTCGGTCTTCCGTCCCTGCTGAGGCGGAGCCTGCTGGCATTACACTAAGTTCTAAACAATGATTGGCTGGTCAGCTCATCAGCATGTACCTAGCCTATTAGGTGCATGCAGATAGATTGTGATGCCAGCATGTATAGAGGGTAAGTTGCCCAAATTGTGTGCTACTGTGCCCCCTGCAGAACTTATTTAAACTCCTTTTAAAAGGGAAACCTGGCTGAGGCTAGCATTGAGAAAATGGATGAGGATGACTGGGTGTATATCAGAGTTACATTGTGGAGATCCTTATATAAATAAATAATAAAATGCAATAAAACTATCCCCTATTTTGTAAACGCTATAAATTTTGCGCAAACCAATCGATAAGCGCTTAGTGCGATTTTTTTTTTTTAACCAATAATAGGTAGAAAAATACGTATCGGCCTAAACTGAGGAAACATTTTTTTTTATATGTTTTTGGGGGATATTTATTGTATTTTTGTTTATAGCGCAAAAAAAAAAAAAAAACGCAGAGGTGATCAAATGCCACCAAAGAAAGCTCTATTTGTGGGGAAAAAAAGGACGCCAATTTTGTTTGGAAGCCACGTCGCACGACCGCGCAATTGTCAGTTTAAGCAACGCAGTGTCGAATCGCAAAAACTGGCCAGGTCCTTTACCTGCCTAAAGGTCTGGATCTTAAGTGGTTAAAGGAGTTGTAAACGTACCATTTGTTTTTCCTAAATAGCTTCCTTTACCCTAGTGCAGTCCTCCTTCACTTACCTCATCCTTCCATTTTGCTTTTAAATGTTCTAATTTCTTCTGAGAAATCCTCACTTCCTGTTCTTCTGTTTGTAACTCCACACAGTAATGTAAGGCTTTCTCCCTGGTGTGGAGTGTCGTGCTCGCCCCCTCCCTTGGACTACAGGAGAGTCAGAGAAAGGAGCTGTGTGTTAGTGGGCGTCCTGAGTCTCCTGTAGTCCAAGGGAGGGGGCGAGCACAACACTCCACACCAGGGAGAACGCCTCGCATTACTGTGTGAAGTTACAGACAGAAGAAGAGGAAGTGAGGATTTCTCAGAAGAAATAAGGACATTTAAAAGAAAAATGGAAGGATGAGGTAAGTGAAGGAGGACTGCACTAAGGTAAAGAAAGCTATTTAGGGGGGAAAATTGTACCTTTACAACCCCTTTAAAAAGTCAACACAGCATGAAATTATCAGCCCCTGATATTTACTGGCAGTTGTAAAAAAAAAAAAACCACAAATTTTTACAAACTGTCAGGAAATTTACTGGCGGTTGGCAACCTTGCTGCAGCGGCTGGTATAAATAGACCCCAAGAAAGACACCAAAGGCAGAAGCCACATATGAGACAGAAATGATTAGAGGTATTTTATTTTTACACAGCAACTGTCAAAATATTGTTTTCTCTCGTATTTTGGCTTTAAACACCCTTGAGTAGAAGAGGTAGTGTTCAAGTGCATTTACTTTAAACTGATCTGAATTTGTCTTGACTGTAAACTGATCCGGGATAAATGTGCTATAGCACAAAGGCAATATAAACATGATCCAAATGTAGTTCAGCTAAGAAACTAGGGATGTGAGTATAGCTGGAGGTCTGCGGCTGCAGAAGAGTTTCCCCTCAGAAGCACTGTCATCCTTCTGTGTCTCCATAGCAACCTGCTTTACTCAGCGTTATCAACCTGATATGTAGAAAGGTTAGATTACAACGTGTTTTTTTTCAGACCTTCTTATTTTCCAATAAAAGGTACACATAAAAAAAAAAAAGACAATTTATGAGGATTTATAATTAAATAGCAGCATATAAAAAATATAAAAAATAAAAGGCCCGGATTCACAAAGACTTACGTTGGCGTATCTCCGGTAATTTCAAATGTGCGCCGTCGCATCTTTGCGCCGATTCACAAAGCGAGATATGCCGAAAAACATGGCTTCATTCGGCATTCCCATGTAAAATATGCAAATGAGCAAGATACAGTGATTCACAAACTTAGATGCGCCCGGCCGCTTTATATACGTGCTTTGCGTAAGGCGTAAAGTTACCCCTGCTTATATGAGGCGCAGCTAATGCTAAGCTATGGGCCAGGGAACGACGCCGTCAAATTTTACGTCGTTTACGTAGTATGTTAGTAGGGCTGGGCATAGGTTACGTTCACACGTCGTAAACATTGCGCGCCGACGTCACTTAGGCATTCTATCCGACGTGATTCTGAACATGCGCACTGGGTTACGTCCACGGACGGCGCATGCGCCGTTCGTTCGGCTCATCATTTGCATGGGGTCACGGATCATTATACTAAAACTCGCCCACTGCCTAGCTACTTTGAATTACGCAGACCATTTACGCTGCGCTGCCGTAACTTAGGGAGCAAGTGCTTTGTGAATACAGCAATTGCCTCTCTAAGTTGCGGCGGCGTAGCGTAAAGAAGATACGCTACGCCCGCACAAAGACAGGCCCGGGTACGTGAATCCGGGCCATAGCCTTTACAATGGAGGGTTGGGAGGACAGGTTACTGTATCGAGAAATCTACTATACAGGCATACCCCACTTTTAAGTACACACTGGGACCAGAGCATGTATGTAAAACGAAAATGTACTTAAAGTGAAACAATACCTTTTTTCACTTCTAGGGTGTAGTGGGGGTCAGGAGCTGTAGTGGGGGTTTCAGGAGCTGTAGTGGAGGTGTCAGGGGCACACTGGAACAGGGCGGGCTATGCTCTCGGAGCTTCAGCTCCTTCTACTGCGGCTGCAATATATCTGTACAGTACTTGTGAGGCACTTTACATACACTCGCAGGTATGTCCTTACTCGCGAGTGTATGTAAAGTGAGTGTACTTAAAGCGGGGTATGCCTGTACTCAGGACTTATTGGGGAAAGGGAGGGTCCCAGAAGGGCTGGGAAGTACATTTTTAGTTATGTGCTGAAACTGTGGCTTAGTAATGTTGGGGCCCTTGGTTCCATTTCTACCAGGGCCACTACCTGCATGGAGCATGTATGTTCTCCATGGGGGTTGATTTACTAAAGGCCAATAGACTTTGCACATTGCAATTGCACTCTGCAAAGGCAGTTGCCCCAGAGCTTAGCAAATGAGGTAAAGGTTCACTTTGCAAAGAATACCCAATCACATGCAAGGAGAATAAAAAAAATAATGCATTTTTGCTTGCACATGATTGGTTGGTGAAAGTCAGCAGGGCTTATGCCTTTAGTACATCAACCCCTCTGTGTGCATGTTTTTGTATTGCAGACCCCTTTTACGTGAATGGGTAACTTTCAGCGGCAGTTCTGCCCTCTGAACACGACAAAGGGTTTTATTTTTGGCATAGCCAGAACATGTGAGCAGCTGCATGACCTTGTTAAGTTGGGCATTTGGGGGGACAGTAAAACTGCAGCTCAACTGTCTGCTTTTACTATCCCCTGGTTGCATATCTGATTAAGCCCTAAATCCCCTTTTTCACTTACCATAAGCTGTGGCCGTGGCATTATCCAGTGCCAGGTCGTCGTCGTGTCGTCGCCCACCCCCCACCCCTTTTTTATACTGGTGTCCAAGCCACCATCTTCATAATCAAGACAATACCCATGGGCTGCAACCTGGAGAGGTTCTCTTGGGATCCAGAAGACCACTGACGTCGCCCACAAGGCGAGTGAGGGGGACCAGATAGTAAGGATAGTGCATGCATGCACTTTTATATTTTACAGTAAAACCTTGGTTTGAGAGCGTTTTGCAAGACAAGCTATTTTTTTTTTAATACATTTTAACCTGATATACAAGTGATATCCTGATATAAGAGTAGCGTCATGTCACAACTGGGTATAAAAGAGAAGAGAGGAGCCTCTAGGTGTACTGTAATAAGATGGTTACATTTAATGAGGGTACAACATTTAGAAACGTATTGCTACACTGTGAGTCGCCTCTCTTCTCTTTTATACCTTGTAGCTCCTGCTGGATTTTGCTTCTAATCCCATTGTGGAGCCGGCCATAAACTGAAAGGCTTATGAATAAATGGTTGTCAATTAAATTCTCTGAGCTTCCATTATTTCTTATGGGAAAACTTGCTTTGATATACAAGTGCTTTGGATTACAAGCATGTTTCTGGGACGAATTATGCTCACAATCCAAGGTTTTACTGTATATACTGTTCTTTCTGCCTGGAAACTTGAGATTGTCCTTAGCAACCAAAAAGTGTCCGTTTATGTCAAAAGTGGTTTTGGACCAGCGATAATAAATTAGAATCACTTGCAGGATTGAGCGATATCGATTTGTGGGGAAGTTCGTCATCAAACATGGAAAGTAATGACAGCGACAATTCTGCAACTGAGCAAATTTCAGTGTTTTTGATTTGATTACATTATTGAATACATTTTATTATTATTATATATATATAACAAATAATATTCAATGGATGACCTGATAAAGAAGGAGGGGTCTTTTGGGCTAACTTTTTGGCAGGCAATTCAGATAACCCACTTTCTAAAATCGCTGGGGTCGGCAGATGAATTTCAAAGGCAATTGACAGTATTTGAACAATACTGTAGTGAGGGAGAACCACTTTCGCATGTGGTATCTAAGATGTATGGTATGTTGGTAGCCCCCCCAGAAGATTATGTGATGACAGGAATTGGTAAATGGGAGAAGGTATTGGAGAGAAATTTCACCCCAATCCAACGTAAACAGATTATTCTATTGACATTTAATTCCTCGATCTGTACAAGAACTCAAGAAGCCAGCTATAAAATTCAATGGTACTATACTCCAGTACGACTTACGTAATAAATTTGATAAAGATAATTCAGACAATTGGAGATGTGGGAAGGAGCTGGGAACACTCTTGCATATTTTCTGGTCCTGTGAGAAAATGAAACATTATTGGGAGGAGGTGAGGAGAATATCTCAAAAGTTTACAAAATATCAGATACCAGATGATCCCGCCTTCTTTCTGCTTCTTTGTTCACAGATTCCAGTCCAGTCCAGTCCAGATCTATAGGAAGTCGTATGTCATCTGATTAACCACTTGTCATCTGCCCACCGTCAAATGACGGCGGGCAGACGACTCCATTGTTCTGACATCACGTCATATGACGTGATGTCCCTTTAAAGCCACGGGCGGGCGCGATTGCGATTGCTCAGTAACTGAGCTGGGACGTGCAGCTCTGTGTGTAAACACAGAGCTGCACGTCCCTGTCAGGGAGAGAGGAGAGCGGTTGTGTCCCTTGTACATAGGGACACAATCGGTCACCTCCCCCAGTCACCCCCCCCCCTCCCCCTACAGTTAGAACACTGGCTAGGAGATACATTTAACCCCTTCCCCGCCCCCTAGTGGTTAACCCCTTCACTGCCAGTCACATTTATACAGTAATCAATGCATATTTATAGCATTTTTCACTGTATAAATGTAAATGGTCCCAAAAATGTCAGAAAAGTGTCCGAAATGTCCGCCATAACGTCGCAGTCCCAATAAAAAAATCGCAGATCGCCGCCATTATCAGTAAAAAAAAAAAAAAAATTCCATAAACTATCCCCTATTTTGTAAACGCTATAAATTTTGCGCAAACCAATCGATAAACGCTTGTTGCATTTTTTTTTTACCAAAAATATGTAGAAGAATACGTATCGGCCTAAACTGAAGGAAAAAATATTTTTTTTATATATTTTTTGGGGTTATTTATTATAGCAAAAAGGAAAAAATATTGCATTTTTTAAAAAATTGACGCTCTATTTTTGTTTATAGCGCAAAAAATAAAAACCGCAGAGGTGATCAAATACCACCAAAAGAAAGCTCTATTTGTGGGAAAAAAAGGACGCCAATTTTGTTTGGGAGCCACGTCGCACGACCGCGCAATTGTCAGTTAAAGCGATGCAGTGCCGGAAGCTTATATTTTGTCTGGGCAGGAAGGGGGTGTAGGTGCACAGTAGGCAAGTGGTTAATGCAGCAAAGGCAGGAATCACCCAAAGATGGAGGGACTCTAGACCTCCCTCCATAGCAGGAGCCAGGTCGCAATTGCGACTAGAATTAGCAACCTGGCGTGGCACAGCTGGGGTATCCTGTGTCTCCGTGCCCCCCCCCCCCCCCCCCCCCCCGCTGCGCCAGCCGGTAATTGAGGCCGTGGCTTTGCGGCCTTCTGCAGGCCTATGCTTCCTTCTGTGCTCTAACGCCATCTTGTGGTGGCCGTTGTTATGACAAGACAACCAGCAATGCTAATGGAGCTTTCCCTGTCTGTTTTCACTGCCATCTCCCTCCTTCCCTCTAATTAGAACCCCCAAACATTATATATATTTTTTATTCTAACACCCTAGAGAATAAAATGACAGTCGTTGCAATACTTTCTGTCACATCGTATTTGCGCAGCGGTCTTACAAGCACACTTTTTTTGGAAAAAATACACTTTTTTTAATTAAAAAATAAGACAACACCAGTAAAGTTAGCCCAATTTTTTTTATATTGTGAAAGATAATGTTACACCAAGTAAATTGATACCCAACATGTCACGCTTCAAAATTGCGTCCGCTCGTGGAATGGCGACAAACTTTTACACTTTAAAATCTCCATAGGCGACATTTAAAAAATTCTACAAAGCTGGATCATCTATTTACAGGTTCATTCACAGTTATCTGTAAAAATAAAGGACTATGAGTCCCATCTGCCGATGCAGCAGAGGGACTCAAAGATTTCAGCGGAGCAGCAGTGCAGTGATATCAGAACCCTTGTAGCCAATTGTTTACTTCCTCCAGTCCCATAATGGTTGATTCATACCTCTGTACTAACCTGAGGCTGGGATGTAAACAATTCAGGAGCTGGTGCATAGCACTTGCAATGCACTGATTACCGTTGCAGTGCTATGCAGGTCTAAATGTAAAAAAATAACATTTTCTCAGTGTGGGTCACTTACCTGCCCTCAGACAGTGACCAGGGCCATCTTAATAGTATCATGGGCCCCTGGGCAAAGTAATGCTATGGGGCTCCTACAAGCCCCAATTTACGCACCTATTTTACAGCGCGTTACTTGTGTCAGCGTGTCACTTGCCACTGTGACCTGCCTCCAGGTTCAGCATGTCAATTGTCATCGTCTTCAGATTCAGCGTATATCAATTGGCACGGGTCCCCTGTCTGAGAGGCAGAGGAGGGGGGTCTGAGAGGCAGAGGAGGGGGGTCTGAGAGGCAGAGGAGGGGGATCTGAGAGGCAGAGGAGGGGGATCTGAGAGGCAGAGGAGGGGGATCTGAGAGGCAGAGGAGGGGGGGCTCAGGGGAAGAGGAGGGGGGCTCAGAGAGGCAGAGGAGGGGGGCTCAGAGAGGCAGAGGAGGGGTGCTCTAAGAGGCAGATGAGGGGGGCTCTAAGAGGCAGAGGAGGGGGGCTCTGAGGCAGAGAAGGGGGTTCAGAGGCAGAGGAGGGGCGTTTAGAGGCAGAGGAGGGGGATCTGAGAGGCAGAGGAGGGGGATCTGAGAGGCAGAGGAGGGGGGGCTCAGAGGCAGAGGGGGGGCGCTCAGAGGCAGAGGAGGGGGTGCTCAGAGGCAGAGGAGGGGAATCTGAGAGGCAACGGAGGGGGATCTGAGAGGCAGAGGAGGGGGGGCTCAGAGGCAGAGAAGGGGACTCAGAGGCAGAGGAGGGGGATCTGAGAGGCAACGGAGGGGGATCTGAGAGGCAGAGGAGGGGGGGGGGGTCAGAGGCAATGGAGCTCAGAGGCAGAGGTGGGGAGTCTGAGAGGCAGAGGAGGGGAGTCTGAGAGGCAGAGGAGGGGAGTCTGAGAGGCAGAGGAGGGGAGTCTGAGAGGCAGAGGAGGGGAGTCTGAGAGGCAGAGGAGGGGGGTCTGAGAGGCAGAGGAGGGGGGGCTCTGAGGCAGAGGAGGGGGGCTCTGAGGCAGAGGAGGGGGTTCAGAGGCAGAGGAAGGGGGGCCTAAGAGGCAGAGGAGGGGGCGCTCAGAGGCAGAGGAGGGGGCGCTCAGAGGCAGAGGAGGGGGATCTGAGAGGCAACAGGGGGGGATCTGAGAGGCAACGGAGGGGGATCTGAGAGGCAGAGGAGGGGGGGGGCTCAGAGGCAGAGGAGGGGGGGCTCAGAGGCAGAGGAGGGGAGTCTGAGAGGCAGAGGAGGGGGGTCTGAGATGCAGAGGAGGGGGGTCTGAGAGGCAGAGGAGGGGGAGCTCAGAGGCAGAGGAGGGGGGGTTTAGAGGCAGAGGAGGGGGTTTAGAGGCAGAGGAAGGGGGCCTGAGAGGCAGAGGAGGGGGCGCTCAGAGGCAGAGGAGGGGGATCTGAGAGGCAACGGAGGGGGATCTGAGAGGCAGAGGAGGGGGGACTCAGAGGCAGAGGAGGGGGGGCTCAGAGGCAGAGGAGGGGGGCTCAGAAGCAGAGGAGGGGGATCTGACTGAGACAGACCACATAGCGCTGTCCCTCCTCTGCTCACCCTGCCCCCTCTCAGTGTGCTGGCATGTATGTACAGGATGCCAGGTACCTGTTGGCCAACAGCGTGGCAGCGCCGAATCCCCCTCTAGATCCTCGCTGCTCTGCTCATTCCATTGGCTCCTTGGCAGCCTCCACCTTCCGCATGTTCGTTCTTCCCAGCCAGTCTGTCCTCCGGGCCGGGCCGCACGGCCCACGGATGCTTCCTGGAGCAGAGAGGAGGTGGAATCATCCAAGTTCTGGGAGCGGGGGGGGGGGGAAGCAGCCGGGCGCCATCATCTCTTCGGTGGTCAGGGAGCTTTTACATCCATCTCCCCATCTCTGGCCACCTTCTCCGAATCCCCGCTGTCTGCTGGCACGCTCCCGCTGAACCTGCTGCATAAAAAAAGTGCCGATACCAGAGAGTGGCGGATTACTGCTTGAAATGTCTGGCCCTGGTTGGGCCCCATGCGTACGTGGGGCCCCCGGGCTGTGCCCAGGTGTGCCCGCTCAGTAAGACGGCCCTGACAGTGTCTGAACAGTACTGAACGCTCATCAGGTCTTCTTCATTCCCACTCATTTCCTGTATGCGTGTTTCCTATCAGCACATGGGAATCATAGCTCCCAACTGTCCCTGATTTTGAGGGACTGTCTCTGATTTGGAGCAATGTCCCTCTTCCCCCCTCATTTGTCCCTCATTTTGGTCTGATTTATAAAATTGTATATAAAATTCACTTTTTATCTTTCAAAAAGTGTTTCCCAGTTATCCAATTTCTAAATTGCGCCATTAGTACATTTTAAAGCCAATATAAAGCAATAGTAGTGATAAAAATAGTCCTTGTGGGTTTAATTAAAGCTGCTGACTTTTAAAATATGGACACTTACCTGTCCAGGGCGCCTGCAATGTCGGCACCCGAAGCCGATCTGTCCCTCGGCTCTCAGGTGCTGCTTCGGTAAGGGAATCAGGAAGTGAAGTCTTGCGGCTTCACTTCCTGGTTCCCTACTGCGCATGTGCAAGTCGCATTGCGTGATCTGAATGGTCCCTGCTGTCTTCTGAGACCTGTGTGTCTCCTAGAAGACATGGAGGGGGGATGGAGGAGGCGTCGGAAGTGGCGTAGATCTCCGCAGATATCTATGCCCAGATGTGGGAGCAAATACCTGTATTAGACAGGTATCTGCTCCCCCCTCACCCTGAAAGGTGCCAAGCCAGGCCTTTTCGTCCACATCTTTCCCTCACAAATGTGCTTCTGCAAGAATGGTCAAACATTCCCATAGACACACTCCTAAGCCTCGTGGACAGCCTTCCCAGAAGAGTTGAAGCTGTTATAGCTGCAAAGGGTGGGCGAACGCAATACTGAACCCTAAGGATGAAGAACGGTAAAGTTCATGTACCTGTAAAGCAGGCACATGCAATTAGCGGACCTCCAGCTGTTGCAAAACTACAAGTCCCATCATGCCTCATGCCTCTGGGTGTCATGCTTGTGGCTGTCAGAGTCTTGCTATGCCTCATTGTACTTGTAGTTGTGCAACAGCTGGAGTTCTGCTAATTGCATATCCCTGTGTAAAGGCAGGCGTCCCAATACTTTTGGTAATAAAGTGTATGTGAACAAACCCATATCTTTCTTCACTACTCAGTAAAGTTGGCCATACACTGTGCACATTTTTTCCGCTTCCTGATGACCATTACCCAGCTAGAAATTGCATTGTTTGTACTCCTGCCAACCGCCTCCCGCCCGACATAATTTGAATTAAAAATCTAACATTTTGGCCAACCAGCAGCTGCATCAAATCCAGTGCAGCTGCTGTTGGGGTGTTCAAATAGGCACCACTGGTGGCTCTCAGAATGCAGTAGCCCTGCAGGTGGATTCGTCCATCCGCTCTGTAGTGTGGATAGAGGAATCTGTTAGATCCTTTTCAGCCTGAAGGCTAAATAAAAAAAGAAAATCTAATAATGAATGGGCAGCTTGGGTCACTGACCTACAGGCATGGACTGGCCATAGGGACTACAGGGAGTTTCCCGGTGGGCCGGTGGCTCAGTGGGCCGGTTTCAGTGACAGCCTGTCAAAGTAATGGCTGCGCAGCTCGCTCTCCACTTCATGCAGTGATGTGAGAAGAATGAGGAAAATACAGAGGAGAATAAGTGAAATAATAAAAAAGGTGAGTGAGGACTCCTTATGTTATGCTACTTATGTTTTTTGCACAGTTGCGTATAGTTTATATACTGTTTTTGTTCTTGTTTGCAAAACATAAAGTGGGCCGGTCTGGATAAAGTCCAGGGCCAAATTTTGGTCTCAGTCCATCCCTGCTGACCTAGAATAATCATTTGCATGTTAGGTGCTGAAGTAGTAAAGAAGGAAAGCATTACAGTCCTGCAGCCTGTATCTTTAAAAACAAGCGAACGATGACAGCTGCCATATTGCTATTCTCTAATTAGCTGACAACTTGTTTTATACACCTCTGTAGTGCGGAACTTCTCAATTGTTCTTTATTCTTGGATACAAATAGAAATGGAGACAGAGGTGATTGCCATTAAGGGTTATTGGGTTACACCTAATAGACAGGTTTTTCATCATTTCAGGTTTAATAATTGCTATGACATTGTCTTGTGCAATCTTCCCTTGTAAAATTCTGGCTGGTTTCACATTCTTTTACATATGATGATCTGCCTGCAAGTCAGCAGCGTGATTTTCATTTTCAATCTAATCATAATGATTTACATTATTAAAGCAAATCAACATTGACTATTTTAGCATTAGCAAATAGATAGAAAGGTGCATCATATTTACTTTTTTAATATTTCGATACAGCATTATATTCCTTTATGTCATGCATCCCAGCAGTGTTCATTTTGTCCACTATAACTAACTAAAACATTTTAGTCGACTA
The DNA here is from genome assembly GCA_029574335.1 of Rana kukunoris. Taxonomy (NCBI): domain Eukaryota; kingdom Metazoa; phylum Chordata; class Amphibia; order Anura; family Ranidae; genus Rana; species Rana kukunoris. The sequence continues at coordinate 428,733,854 of CM056049.1, forward strand.
ACTTAATAACATTTTAGTCTACTAAAATGTGACTAAAATAAAAAACAATTGAGATGACTAAAATACGACTAAAATAAAAACAATTGAGATGACTAAAATACGACTAAAATAAAAACAATTGAGATGACTAAAATACGAATAAAATGAAAAGAATTGAGATGACTAAAATAAGACTAAAATGAAAACAATTGAGATGACTAAAATACGACTAAAATGAAAACAATTGAGATGACTAAAATACGACTAAAATGAAAACAATTGAGATGACTAAAATATGACTAAAATGAAAACAATTGAGATGACTAAAATACGACTAAAATGAAAACAATTGAGATGACTAAAATACGACTAAAATGAAAACAATTGAGATGACTAAAATACGACTAAAATGAAAACAATTGAGATGACTAAAATAAGACTAAAATGAAAACAATTGAGATGACTAAAATACATGCATCCCAGCAGTGTTCATTTTGTCCACTATAACTAACTAAAACATTTTAGTCGACTAACTTAATAACATTTTAGTCTACTAAAATGTGACTAAAATAAAAAACAATTGAGATGACTAAAATACGACTAAAATAAAAACAATTGAGATGACTAAAATACGACTAAAATAAAAACAATTGAGATGACTAAAATACGACTAAAATGAAAAGAATTGAGATGACTAAAATAAGACTAAAATGAAAACAATTGAGATGACTAAAATACGACTAAAATGAAAACAATTGAGATGACTAAAATACGACTAAAATGAAAACAATTGAGATGACTAAAATATGACTAAAATGAAAACAATTGAGATGACTAAAATACGACTAAAATGAAAACAATTGAGATGACTAAAATACGACTAAAATGAAAACAATTGAGATGACTAAAATACGACTAAAATGAAAAGAATTGAGATGACTAAAATACGACTAAAATGAAAAGAATTGAGATGACTAAAATGTGACTAAAATTAAAAGAATTGAGATGACTAAAATGTGACTAAAATTAAGACAATTGAGATGACTAACATACTACTAAAATGAAAACAATTGAGATGACTAAAATACGACTAAAATGAAAAGAATTGAGATGACTAAAATGTGACTAAAATGAAAAGAATTGAGATGACTAAAATGTGACTAAAATTAAGACAATTGAGATGACTAAAATACTACTAAAATGAAAACAATTGAGATGACTAAAATACGACTAAAATGAAAACAATTGAGATGACTAAAATACGACTAAAATTAAAAAAATTGAGATGACTAAAATACGACTAAAATGAAAACAATTGAGATGACTAAAATATGACTAAAATGAAAACAATTGAGATGACTAAAATACGACTAAAATGAAAACAACTGAGATGACTAAAATACGACTAAAATTAAAACAATTGAGATGACTAAAATAAAAACAATTAAGATGACTAAAATACGACTAAAATAAAAACAATTGAGATTACTAAAATTCCATTCCGTAGGGCTCAATATTGAGTTGGCCCACCCTTTGCAACTATAGCAGCTTTAATTCTTCTGAAAAGGTTGTCTACAAAGTTTAGGAGCGTGTCTATGGGAATGTTTGACCAGAAGCGCATTTGTGAGGTGACAAAGCCAGGCCTTCTGCGAGCCAGGTCTTCTTGTCCACATCAGTCCCTGGCCTCACAAATGCACTTCTGGAAGAATGGTCAAACATTCCCATAGACACACTACTAAACCTTGCGGACAGCCTTCCCAGAAGAGTTGAAGCTGTTATAGCTGCAAAGGGTGGGCCATTAAAGTTTGTATGCGTGTAAAGGCAGGTGTCCCAATACTTTCGGTAATTTAGTGTATCCGCCATTGACACCAACAATGTGACACCAATTTTGGAGTACAATTCTGCTTGCCACTGACCATGAGGGAATTTTTAACTTTTATCGACTTCGAATGCAGATTCATCTTCTGAGTTCCCTCTGGAATCTCCTTTTGATTAGGTCATTTTACAAAAGAATTCCGTCGTAAATGCTGCCTGCACACACTAAGTTTGCCAAGCAGCAGCTGTTAGATTTATACTCTGTAAAAATCAATGGCTGAGGCCACAGCTGTTCACATGTTATAAATCCACTGAGCAGTTACATGTAAATAGAGCCCCTGGATGAATACAGCGTGTGCACAGGGTCTGCATTTCGGGTGTATACAAATGGCTGCAGCCATGGGCGTCCGCTGAATTTTTTTCAGGGGGGGGGGGGCGCTTCCGCAGCGGTTATACACATTTAACCCTTTCTTCAAACACTAGCAGGGGTTAAAAGCTCCCCGCTAGCGGCCGAATAACGCAGCTAAAACAATGGTAAAGCGGCACTTTTCAGCGGAGCTTTACAGATAACGCGGCCAGTTGGCAGTGTCAATTAGCTCTTGAGATAATTCAGCTTCACTCCATGCCCATATAAATATAGCCTGGAGAATGTACAAACCCCCCTTCAGCACAGACCCCTCTATTCAGCACAGACCCCCCCCATTCTGCACAGACCCCTCCATTCAGCACAGATGGACCGCCCATTTAGCACAGCCCCCCCATTCCTCACAGACCCCTCTGTTCAGCACAAACCCCCCCCTTCAGCACAGACGGACCTCCCCTCCCCCATCCCATTCAGTACCTCAGATCAGCCATCAGCACGGCTGGGTCACAGCAGGTTCCCTCCCCCTGTGTACACATAAACACTGGAGGGGGAGACGGCTTCACTCAGCTCGCTTTGTCTGTGTGACATCAGGCCCGGGACTGCTCAGACAGCCTGCGTCCGCGAGACTCTGCAACACCTTCTTGATTTTCCAGGGGGGGTTAATTGCCCCCCCTTGCCCTATGGAGCAGACGCCCATGGCTGCAGCTACCTGTCTCTGGACACAGCAAATTATTTGCACCCATGTGAATGTAGCCTTATAAAGGGTAGAAAAGGCAATACATACGCCGTCCCAACCCCAAATATATATTTTTTTTTCTTGAATAGTATTATTTGCACTGCTTTGTTCCTCTTACTTGTGAAAATAAAGGATTACAACCCAAGGGCTATGAGTGCGGAGATGATATAGAGAATTCAAATTCTGTATGTGCCCATTTCTTAACCACTTAAGGACCGCCTACTGCACATTTACGTCGGCAGAATGGCACGGCTGAGCACATCAACGTATATATACGTTGGTTCTAGTACCCAGCCGTGGGTCACGGGCGCCGCCCGCGGCGCGCTCCCGTGACCCGTTCCGGAGCTCCGGGACCGGGTCCGCGGGACTCGCGGACCCGATCGCCGCTGGAGTGCGGCGATCGTTTCCCGGAGCTGAAGAACGGGGAGAGCCGTGTGTAAACACGGCTTCCCCGTGCTTCACTGTGGCCGCAGCATCGATCGCGTCATCCCTGTTATAGGGGGACGTGATCGATGACGTCACACCTACAGCCACACCCCCCTACAGTTGTAAACACACACAGGGAAAACTCAAATTCTACAGCGCCCCCTTGTGGTTAACTCCCAAACTGCAACTGTCATTTTCACAGTAAACAATTTAAATGCATTTTTTGCTGTGAAAATGACAATTGTCCCAAAAATGTGTCAAAATTGTCCGAAGTGTCCGCCATAATGTCGCAGTCATGAAAAAAATCGTGGATCGCCGCTATTAGTAGTAAAAAAATGTTTTTTATAAAAATGCAATAAAACTATCCCTTATTTTGTAAACGCTATAAATTTTGCGAAAACCAACCGATAAACGCTTATTGCGATTTTTTTTACCAAAAATAGATAGAAGAATACGTATCGGCCTAAACTGAGGAAAAAAAAATTATATTTATTTTGGGGGACTATTTATTATCGCTCTATTTTTGTTTATAGCGCAAAAAATAAAAACCGCAGAGGTGATCAAATACCACCAAAAGAAAGCTCTATTTGTGGGGAAAAAAGGACGCCAATTTTGTTTGGAAGCTACGTCGCACGACCGCGCAATTGTCAGTTAAAATGACACAGTGCCGAATCGCAAAAAGGGGCAAGGTCTTTTACCTGCATTTTGGTCCGGGTCTTAAGTGGTTAAAGACAGATGAGTTGTTTCTTTGTGATTTTGTGAGAAACTGTAACTCCATTGTCCTGACACACTCAGCACAGGCTTTACAACTTGCACATGCTAAGCAGGCTTGAATCAGCTTAAAGCGGAGGCAGTCATACCACAGTGGTTAGCAGGATGTATGCAGCGTTAGCGTAGGCTGTCAGATTCAAGTGTGTAAAGCAACAATTTAGCAGGAACTTCCCCTACATCCTTAAAAAAAATTGTATTTTCCATTTCTAACAATGAGGGTTTTGTATATAAAACTTAATTTTCTTTTTTCTTCTTTCCATTCATTTTTTTAACCACTTCAGCCCTGGAAGAATTTACCCCCTTCCTGACCTGAGCACTTTTTTGCGGCACTGCGTCGATTTAACTGCGTGGTCGTGCGACGTGGTACCCAAAACAAAATTGTCCTCCCTTTTTCCCCACAAATAGAGCTTTCTTTTGGTGGTATTTGATCACCTCTGCGGCTTTTATTTTTAGCGCTTTAAACAAAAAAAGAGCGACAATTTTGAAAAAAAAAACAATATTTTTTTATTTTGTGCTATAATAAATATATTAAAAAAAATGTTTCTTCCACAGTTTAGGCTGATATGTATTCTTCTACATATTTTTGGTAAAAAAAAAAAAACGCTATATATTTGGTTTGTGGTTTTGCACCTATGGACATTTTTCATTGAACGTTTAATAGTTTTTTAATGTTTAATTGTAATTACACAAAGGGAATAGCTGTAAAATAACACATGGCCAAAAATATTGGCACCCCTGCATTTCTGTCAGATAATGCACCACTTCGCCCTAAAATTGGTTGCAATTACAAATATTTTAGGCATTCTCATGTTGATTTCTTTTGTTTGTAATGGTATGACACAAAAAAATGGAGAAACAAAAAGCCAAATCTGACACATTTCACACAAATCTCCAAAAATGGAGTAGACATCTCAAAATTGTAAGAATTGTAAGAAATAATTGCTTTCCCTGTCTGTGATGCTCCTGTAATTTGTAATTAAACTCACCTATATCAATTAAAAGGCGCTGACATCATAGAAATCACACTGGCAACCTGTTAAAATAGTGACAAATTGACACAACCTTTCTGTTGTGTGTTTCTGTGTGCCACACGGAGCATGGAGAAGAGAAAGAGCAGCAACAAATTGTTTGAGGATTTGAGAACAAAAATTGTGGAAAAGCATGGACAATCCCAAGGTTACAAGTCCATCTCCAGAGATCTTAATGCTCCTGTGTCCACTGTGCGCAACATTGTCAAGAGGTTTACAGCCCATGACACTGTAGCTAATCTCCCTGGACATGGACGAAAGAGAAAAATTGATCAAAGATTGCAACAAAGGATTGTTGGAATGGAGGATAAAGAACCTGAATCAACTTCCAGACAAATTCAAGCTGACCTTCAGGCAAAGGGTACAACTGTGTTAACTTGCATTATATGTCACCATCTCAATGAAAAGGGACGCTATGGTGGGAGACCCAGGAGGACCCCACTGCTAACATAGAAACATAAAAAAGACAGATTGAAGTACCTGTGGAAGACAAAATCCTTTTGGGAGAATGTGCTGTGGACAAACAAAACTAAATTACAGCTTTTTGGTAAAGCCCATCATACTACTGTTTTCAGAAAAATAGTCATAGTCATAGTCGAGTCATATGACGTTGGCAGGAACCCTCCCTCCCTTCGGGTGGATGTCATACGATGTCCTGAGCTTCTCGGGGCGCGCGCGCCCGCCACTTCGCCCAGGACCCAGTGCGCGATGTCCGCCGGTCACACCCGCGATTGCCCGCAATCACGGCAGGACCATGGATCTGTGTATGTAAACACACAGATCCATGTCCTGTCAGAGGATAGGAGACCGATGTGTGTTCCCAGTCCAGAAGAACACACATCGGTCTCCTCCCCTTGTGAGTCCCCTCCCCCTACAGTTAGAATCACTCACTAGGGAACATTTTAACCCCTTGATCGCCCCCGTAGTGTTAACCCCTTCCCTGCCAGTCACATTTACACAGTAATCAGTGCAGTTTTATAGCACTAATCGCTGTATAAATGTGAATGGTCCCAAAAACATATCAAAAGTGTCCGATCTGTCCGTCACAATGTCACGGTCACAATAAAAATCGCAGATCGCTGCCTTACTAGTAAAAAAATAAATAAAGATGCCATAAATCTACCCCCTAGGGTATAATATTTCTAGATGCTATAACTTTTGCGCAAACCAATCAATAAATGCTTATTGCGATTTTTTTTTACCAAAAATATGTAGAAGAATATGTATCGGTCTAAACTGAAGGAAATTTTTTTTTTTTAAATTGTGATATTTATTAAATCAAAAGTTTAAAAATATTGTGTTTTTTTTCAAAATTTTCACTCTTCTTTTGTTTATAGCGCAAAAAATAAGAACCACAGAGGTAATCAAATACCACCAAAAGAAAGCTCTATTTGTGAGGGAACATAAAGATTTCATTTGAGTACAGTGTTGTATGACTGCGCAATTGTCATTTAAAGTGCGACAACACTGAAAACTAAAAATTGGTCTGGGCAGGAAGGGGGTGAAAATGCCCGGTATGGAAGTGGTTAAAGAAAAGAATACAGTACCTACAGTCAAACATGGTGGAGGTTCACAGATGTTTTGGAATTGTTTTGCTGCTCCAGGATGTCTTGACTGTGTGCATGACATTATGAAATTATGACGACTACCAAAGAATTCTGGTGTGCAATGTAAGGCCCAGTGTCAGAAAGTTGGGTTAGATGTCATGGGGCTTACAGAAGGACAATGACCACACATCAAAAAGCATCCAGAAATTGTTTAAGACAAAGCGCTTGGGAGTACTAAACTGGCCAGTAATGAATCCAGATCCAAATCCCATAGAGCACCTGTGGAGAGATCTCAAAACAGCAGCTGGGAAAAGGAACCCTTCCAATCTGAGTAACCTGGTCCAAAATTCCAGTAGAGAGCTGTAAGAAACTCATTGATGGTTACAGGAAGCGATTGATTTCAGCAATTTTTTCCAATGGGTATGCTACCAAATATACTGCGGCAGGTCGGCTCTATTGTGTAAAACAACGTACCTTTATGTCTTCTCATGCAATAAATACCATGGACCGATGTCCGCCGGCCACCCATGATCGCTCCAGAGAGCCAGAACGGGGATCTGCCTGTGAAAATGACCCAAAGCATTTCAGATGGTGGTGCATGTCAAACTTGCCCATTGATATCAATAGGGTTACATGGCAACCCAAATGAGCCCGTCACTCCCCTTTCCTGATGATCACCCAGTCAGTTCTTGTCACACTGCAAGGTCTCTCCCCCTCCTTGCTAGTACCCAGCAGTGTTGCCAACCTACCAAATTGAAATTTATTGGCACGACACATGAAATTTACTGTCGCAGCCACGTTTTTACTGACATTTCACAAAAGTTAGTAAATTACATTTTTAGCTGCAAATTTCAGTATTTTGGGCTTCAAACAAGTACGCTAGGCAAATAGCAATGTGATTTAAGGTAGATATTAAGGTAAAAAAAAATTATTTTTGTTATTTTCGATATAATAAGGGCAAATTATTTAGTCACATCACCCCCTGCCTCCACCCCCCTCTGCCACCAACACCCCTGTGACTTCACCCCCCTCTGCGGTGCCACAATCTCCCTCAGCCTCCAATCTCCCTCTGACTCCAATCTCCCTCAGGCCCCCTGCCTCCAATAACCCCCTGCCTCCATCGTCCCCTGCCTCCACCCCCCTTTGCGGTGCCACCAACAACCCCTGTCTCCATCCCCCACCCTTTGTGGTGCCACCATCCCCCTCTGCGGTGCCACCAACACCCCCTGCCTTCCCCCCCCCCCCCTCTGCGGTGCCACAATCTCCCTCTGCCTCCAATCTCCCACAGGCCCCCTGCCTCCAATCACCCCATGCCTCCATTGTCCCCGCCTCCATCCCCCTCTGCAGTGCCACCAACAACCCCTGTCTCCATCCCCCCACCCTCTGCGGTGCATCCAATCACCCCCTGCCTCCAATCTCCCCTTGCCTCCAATCTCTCCTTGCCTCCAATCTCCCGCTGCCCCCATCCCCCTCTGCGGTGCCACGCAGCCACCATCACCCCCTGCCTCCAATCTATATGCACAGATCCAAGCCGAACCAATCTCGGCTATTTTTACTGGCACATTCCCGCATTCCCGCTTGTTTTTTTACAAACTGTCCATAAAAACACTGGTACCCAGGTGAGGTGCTGGAGAGTAGGAGATAAACAGTGCACTGTTAAGGGCTGGGTTCACATATATGTAGCTGCAGTTTGCAGTCCGGAGTCCAGTGCGTCTGTTCACTGGTTCAGGTGCACATTTTTCCTGAACCAAACCCAAAAACACACAGAACCCTTTTCAAAATCTCACCACAGCCGCCCCACAGATGTGCGAACGGACTCCATTGAAATCCGTTTACATTCACATGTTATGCAAATTGGATGCCTTGTTAAAAATGCATCCAATTCACATATAAGCGAACCCAGCCTAAAGATTTAAGTTGCAACAGAGCCCCTTTCCTTTTTAAAAGCCCCAGGCATTCTTAAAAGCATCTCTGTCTAATAAAAATATCAACCCTTCACAATGCGTTTTTTTTTTTTATCATAACAAGTAGATTGTCATGAGGGACAAGTAGATTGTCATGAGGGACAAGTAGATTGTCATGAGGGACAAGTAGATTGTCATGAGGGACAAGTAGATTGAGACCCTGACTTAGTCCCTTGGACAAGTACAGTGCCTTGCGAAAGTATTCGGCCCCCTTGAACTTTGCGACCTTTTGCCACATTTCAGGCTTCAAACATAAAGATATAAAACTGAAATGTTTCAACAAGTGGGACACAATCATGAAGTGGAACGAAATTTATTGGATATTTCAAACCTTTTTACAAATAAAAAACTTTAAAATTGGGCTTGCAAAATTATTCAGCCCCCTTAAGTTAATACTTTGTAGCGCCACCTTTTGCTGCAAATACAGCTGTAAGTCGCTTGGGGTATATCTCTATCAGTTTTGCACATCGAGAGACTGAAATTTTTGCCCATTCCTCCTTGCAAAACAGCTCGAGCTCAGTGAGGTTGGATGGAGAGCGTTTGTGAATAGCAGTTTTCAGTTCTTTCCACAGATTCTCGATTGGATTCAGGTCTGGACTTTGACTTGGCCATTCTAAAACCTAGATATGTTTATTTGTGAACCATTCCATTGTAGATTTTGCTTTATGTTTTGGATCATTGTCTTGTTGGAAGACAAATCTCCGTCCCAGTCTCAGGTCTTTTGCAGACTCCATCAGGGTTTCTTCCAGAATGGTCCTGTATTTGGCTCCATCCATCTTCCCATCAGTTTTAACCATCTTCCCTGTCCCTGCTGAAGAAAAGAAGGCCCAAACCATGATGCTGCCACCACCATGTTTCACAGTGGGGATGGTGTGTTCAGGGTGATGAGCTGTGTTGCTTTTACGCCAAACATAACGGTTTGCATTGTTGCCAAAAAGTTCCATTTTGGTTTTATCTGACCAGAGCACCTTCTTCCACATGTTTGGTGTGTCTCCCAGGTGGCTTGGGGCAAACTTTAAACAACACTTTTTATGGATATCTTTAAGAAATGGCTTTCTTCTTGCCACTCTTCCATAAAGGCCAGATTTGTGCAGTATACGACTAATTGTTGTCCTATGTACAGAGTCTCCCACCTCAGCTGTAGATCTCTGCAGTTCAGTCTTCTCCTTGTATGAGCTGAAAGTTCAGAGGGACGGCCAGGTCTTCGTAGATTTGCAGTGATCTGATACTCCTTCCATTTTAATATTATCGCTTGCACAGTGCTCCTTGGGATGTTTAAAGCTTGGGAAATCTTTTTGTATCCAAATCTGGCTTTAAACTTCTCCACAACAGTATCTCGGACCTGCCTGGTGTGTTCCTTGTTCTTCATGATGCTCTTTGCGCTTTAAACGGACCTCTGAGACTATCACAGTGCAGGTGCATTTATACGGAGACTTGATTACACACAGGTGGATTCTATTTATCATCATTAGTCATTTAGGTCAACATTGGATCATTCAGGGATCCTCACTGAACTTCTGGAGAGAGTTTGCTGCACTAAAAGTAAAGGGGCTGAATAATTTTGCACGCCAATTTTTCAGTTTTTTATTTGTTAAAAAAGTTTGAAATATTCAATAAATTTGGTTCCACTTCATGATTGTGTCCCACTTGTTGTTGATTCTTCACAAAAAATTACAGTTTTATATCTTTATGTTTGAAGCCTGAAATGTGGCAAAAGGTTTTAAAGTTCAAGGGGGCCGAATAGTTTCGCAAGGCACTGTAGTTGTACCTGCTTTTAAAGTGTGAACTTGAGTTTGGCTTCAGTTTGTTTGTGCATTAAAAACTGCTAGTAAATGTAACACTCCCCTTCTCCCAGCCTGACAATGCTGCCCTGTGAGTATTTATCCAGACTGGAGGCACTCTAATACAGGAGGTGTGTTACTGGCCAGATCACCAGGTAAAAACAGAGGGGAAAAAGCCTAAAACTAACACAGCCACCACAACTAATGATTGGTAAGCTGCAATATATTTATTTTTTTATTTTGGATTTGATACCACTTTAATCTTCTAAAGATTTAATTTAAGGACCCTGTTTTATGCTAGTGCATGATGGTAATGCATGGTAAAAACGTTACTGCATGCTATCGAACGGCATGCAACAGTGCAATTAATTGTCATTCCTTGTGGTGTGCTGCGTTAAAAAGTCTGTCTGTTTTTTTTTTCTGCATTGTGGTGAGTTTGAAGCCTCTTCCAAAATGTGTACAATATGCACATCTGTACCTCACAATAATTGCATGCAGATTAACACACACAGTACACTTGTAAAATAAATTATATTGAGGTTTGCCGGGACTAGTTGTGAATAGCTTATATAGACTATGTTACCCCCCATTTAAAATAATCACATTGTGTTGCTTTGCACCCTAAAAGGAAGCCAGACATAGTTTTTGTTTTATCCAGCTGTATTTTTTCAGTGTAACATATAACATCCAAGGGAAAGCTATACCACCAACATGTCAGAAAACATAATCACTGAGTTGGAAAACGGATCACCCCCTTGTGTCAGTATTTTTGTTGAGCCACCTTTTGCTTTAATTACTGCCTAAGTTGATTTAAATTTGGTGACCATTTGTGGACTGCAGTCTTCAAGTCATTCCACAGATTTTCAATTGGGTTTAAGTCTGGTCTCTGACTAGGCCATGCAAGAACATTCACCTTTTTCTCCTTCAACCACTGTGTGGTCATTTTTGATGTGTGCTTTGGGTCATTGTCATGTTGGAAGGTAAACTGTCTTCCCATTTCTGGCAGAGGGCAGCAGATTTTCCTCAAGAATTTGATTGAACTAGATGGACTTGTGTCGTTTTTCAACCAGACTAACTATGTAAGTTGTAACCATGTAATTTGACAGTATTTTGCCCGATCCAGTTTTCCTTCTATCCTGACAAGTACTGAAGCAGAGAAACACACCCATAACGGGATATTACCAAATCCATGCTTTACTCTAGGGATTGTGTTATTTGGATGGTAAGCAGTATTGGATTTCTGCAAGAAATATCGTTTGGCGTTGAGTCCAAATAATTCAAATTTAGTCTCATCTGACTATAACACCTTTTTCCTTTTGGCCTCAGAATCTTCAAGGTGTGTTTTAAAACTGCATGTGGTCTTTCTTGAGGAGTGGCATTTTTCTTGTATATTGTTGTCACAAGCGCACAATGACCACTCTTTATCATTAATTTCCTGCAACTGCTTCAGGCCTCTTGGTATAGGGTGACCAGACATCCCCACTTTCAGGGGACAGTCCGCGGATTGAGGACACTGTCCCCGGTTTTGTCCCCGGATTGGATTTGAACAGGGGCTGGGGCAATTTCAAAGACATTCAGTGCAGAATAAAAAAAAATTTAAATCTAAATTACACACCTCCACTCCACTGCTCCTACTAGCTTAGGGGGTGTATTTTTTTCTATTATCTGCGCCCCTTTCTGATGATCATGTGCTGGTCGGAGTGGAGGGATATTTCTTCAGTTTTGGGTGCATGCCCATTCCGCTCCACTTCTGTTCTTCTGCCTTGGCTCAAGTCCCGGTCAGCCACCTGCCTGCTTATCTCCTTGCCTTCCCTGGTGGAGGGATCTTCCTCCGCTCCCTACCCATTAGTTGTCGGGGCCCGGAGAGTAAGACTTGACAGGCTGTGAGGGGCAGAGAATCGCTGATTGCCACCATTACTAGTAAAAAAAAAATATGTCCCCGGATTTCATTTAAAAAATCTGGTCACCTTATCTTGGTAGACTCTCTGACCAGTTTCCTCCTGGCTCTCTCATCCAGTTTAGAGCAATGTCCTGATCCAGGAAGGGTCTGTGTTGTACCAAATACCTTCCACTTCTTAATAATAGACCTGACTGTTATTCTAAGTGTAGCACCCTCTAGTAGTGTGCTAGAGAGGAAAGGTAAATTTAAGCAGCCCTGGCTGGTTGCTAGGCCTGTTTGTTTTCATTCTGGGCTGGAAGTGGCTCAGAGTAGTGCCGGGTGACTCACAGGTGACATCCCTAGGACCTCCTACTTCTTTCTAGAAGCTGCTAGTACTTTTGGAAAAGAGAGGCTAAAGGGGAGTTGATGCCACCTGGGGTGTTCTGAATAGCCCTGACCAAACCTTAACTTGGATTGGCAGGGGGCAGACCTCCTTAAATACACAGGGTCAGCCCGGCTGGGGAGGAGTTGTTGGGTGGAAGAGCTGGAGTGTGAGAGTGCAGAAGGGAGGGTGGGGGTTGATCTTGGGCCTGGGCTTGGGTTCAGTCAGGACCACGTTATGGAACACATGAGGAGGTCATAGATCGGAGGCACAAGAGAGAGCAAGGAGAGGACAGCAAGAGAGAGCACTGCTAAGAGGCTCCAGGGAGGACAACTGGTTGCAGCCAGGACGGCTGGTGAGTGAGTCACAGTCAGGAGTACTGGGGAGCCATGCCTGAGAGGACTGGGAGTTTGTAGTCTGGGATGGGTGCAGAACCAGAAGAGTGGACTGTGGTGGAAGGGGCAATGGAAAGAGGCAGCTGCAGCCAGATGTGGCTGACAGGGCCTGAAGAGGGTGAACTGGGATTAGTAGCCAAAGATAGGGCAGCTAGAACAAGGACTATTTTTGCTACAACATTGGGGCCTGCAGTCGCAGCCAACAGAGGGCATTTGCTGAGGCCTAGCTGAGTCAGTGTCATGCAACAACAAATAGTGACAACAAAAGGTAAACAACAAATAGTGCTAGCTAGGAGTAACAGTCTGCAGCAAGTAATGACCTGGTGGAGTAAGGAGTGATGAGCTTCAATGTTCAGGAGGAAGCTGAATGAGTATCTACAGGGATTGTACATTGTTGTCCCAAAACTAAGTGGTGTTTTCATTGATCTATGCTGGTCATCCCATATCTCCCATCCCAATCCAAGTTTTACCTCTCAATAAAGCAAAAAAAAAACTTCAAAAAAAGTTTACTAACTGCTTTATGTCTCAGAGTGCATGAAGCTAAATGCAGGGCTTGGCAGGGTGACAGACAAACCACAGTTCTTAAACCCCCTACGGGGGTACTGCTACATAAGCATTGATAAAGGCCTTAAATTATTTTTTTTAATCTATCTCCTGACTTGTGCCTGTTCACAATTTTGTCCTGGAGATTTTTTGACCGTGCCTTGCCACCTATAGTTGATTGTTTGCATCAGTTGCACTACCAGGGACTAAAATGCTCCTAAAAAGCTCTTTTCAAACAACATACAAAATGATGTGTATAAAAGGGGCACAACATAAAGTTGATTATGGCTAATTCAGCTAAATACTTAGGGGCCATCAACCCAGTAAGATTTAATCAAAGGTAGGAAAGTATAAAATTATGGGTGTTTAGAGACTGCCTCTTAGTATACATTATTTCACTGAATACAAAGCCTAGTAAAGCTCTTTTCATGCCGAACTAATCAAAATGACCACTGCTGATCACAGTTGAAGGTCAAATGGCTTTATGTGCTATTGAAAATGTAATTAGCTACACCTGATTGAGTTTACAAGTAAAATTTTAGGAGGGGGGGTTCTTTTTCCAACTCAGTGATTCTGTTTTTGATTTATTAAAAAAAATTCTGACATGTTGGTGCCGAGTAAATACGGCTGGATAAAACAGAAACGGTGTCCATCTTAATTTCAGGCTGCAAAGCAACAAAGTGTGATTATTTTAAGGGGGGGGGGTAATTATGTCCTCTACCCACTGTATATTTTCTGTATGCAAAGTACTGGTATGTCTCTTGTTTATATCTCCTGATAGCTGGTGACTAAATTTAGACCTCAGGGAATAGCACAGGAAAACTGCTGAGGGTTACATGAGGTACAATTACCGCCCATCCTAAACATAGCAAACTGACAGCAGAAAAGAACCTAGAGACTCCACGTATTTTCAGGCGCATAAACTGTAAACTTTCATTCACACTACATCTTGACTAGGGGGATATTTATATAGATCTGATTCTTTTAGTAGGGTTATCAATGACATTATCCAGTCAATGGAGAGAATGTGTTTCATTCCATTGCAGTACAGCTGTGTGTAGATACTGTCAGATTTCTTGGCACAGATGACTTCAATCATAGTGAAGTCTCTGATTCACTGCTTTAAGCATGACATGTCCTAATTAATCACTGCAGAGCAATTCCTTAGGCACTTAAAGCTTTCTGAAGCCTCATGTGCATTGTGATTTAGTTCAAAAGCCCTCCTAATGCACAACATTTTCTTCAGCATATTTTCTTTTTGTTACTACAAATGTATCTTATATGTGTTTTGGCTCTGAACCCATAGTATGTGTTTCTGCATCTCTTTACAGCCATTTGGTAAATGGTGCCGATTGCGACCAAAAGAAGCAGAGAAAGTTCCTGAGAGTGCCTGGAAATTCCTTTTCTACTGTGCAACCTGGTCCTATTGCTCGTACCTTCTCTTCTTCACCAAGCACAACTTCTTTAACGATCCACACTCTGCCTTCCGTGGTACGTGTAAAGGTATAGAGGATTTTAATGGGAGTTTCAAGGAACTCTAGGATTCCTTCAGAGGTTGCTAGGGGTTCCTAGACTATACTTCAATGAAACCACTAATGTAAAGGAAGTCTTTCCTCTAGCAGTCCACCAATGTGAGGGCCCTTGTCCTTCTAACATAAATGTAGGCTTTCTGCTGACTGCCATTGTAATGGAGGTCATAGATGATGCAATTTTCTTTTCTACAACCACAGAAATCACACGATTCCACTATCAACACAACCAGTGAGTATGGGGGAATCACTACCATGGAGCTATTGTGTTCTCCCAGAGGGGTAGGCACCTTGCACCGTCCCTGCCGGGAGAACACAGTGATTATTACCAGCGGCTATAGCCACTGGCAATAAACTCGCTGAGCTGGCGTGAGCAGAGAGGGACTTGTCAACCGCCGGCTCAGTGGAGATCAGCGGAGTCCGCTTTGCTTTGTGTAAATGAGGGCTAAGTCAAATTTGAGAAAGCCCCATTATATGTTTGTTATGCATCCCCATTTACACAGCATACCTAAAAAGTTTATTATTTTATTTTATTTATTATTTCTTACCTTTTAGATGTTTCTTAGGAGAAGTTGTCATGGCTGACCGCTAGGCCTTTTAAACAATGTCTGTGGAGTTAAAGTGGATGTAAACCCCCCGAAAAAAAAAAAAAATTTGATGTCACAATGTAGAGTATAAGATTTCCTATCACCTGTGCCCAGTCTTGCCACACAGAGTTAATCCAGTGCTGAGTAATCCTCTTTTAAAGTTCAGTGCAAATTAACAGAATTCCAGATAAAAACTTGTCCGTTTCTCTGTTATTGCTTTCAGTAACAGGTTATTTACAAATCTAGCTTGGACATGTTTATCATAACAGGAGGTGATCCAAAGTTCATTGTATATTACTAGGATGTGTTATGATGTTATATCACCTCATGTTATGATAAACAAAACATAAAATATGATAAACATGTCCTAGCTAGATATGTAAATAACCTCTCACTCAAAGCAAGGAGAGAGAAAACTGACTTTTTATTTAGGAAGGGTTTTATCTGGAAGGCTGTTCATTTTCTTTTTTTTTCAATTAACATTTTTTTTTATTTATATGAAACAGTTCGCAAGATACAGATAAATGCAGGCAATAACAAAAAGCCAAAGCAAAGACTTATCCAAGAATACAAGTATTACTCTTGCCCTTTATGGGTAGAGAAGGGATTAAGTTCCCGACCCATTGGGCTCTGATCTAAGAGCTGGCTCTGCTGCCAGTCGTGTCAACAAATTATACATTTCAAACCGTTTTCTAAACTCTGGTGTCAACGGTGAAACCGAAACAGTAGATTGTATAGGAGGAGAGAAGGGTCAAGAAAAGAAAAGGGGAGAAGAGGGGGAAGGGAGAATCAGGTCACCGCGTCTGACACCTCGTCTGCCCCCGGCGAGTCCTCCCGCCGGTGCCACTCGCTCCAGACCTCGTCGTGGGCGTCCATGCCATTACGTATCCTAGCTGTCATCCGCTCCATCAGCTCTACGTCCTTGATCCTAGCGTAAAGGGCCTCTTGGGATGGGGGTGTGGATTTTTTCCAGTTAAGGGCTACCAGGCATCTAGCCGCCGTTAGTATGTGTCTAAGCAGTTTTTTATATGGTTTGGCCAGGCGGGGTTGGGAGATACCTAGCAAAAATAGTTTAGGGGTTAGGGGGATTGGCGTCTCAAAGAGACGGGTAAGCAGCTGTTGTGTGGACTGCCAAAACGGGGTGATAAGGGGGCACGTCCAGTAGATGTGGAAGAGAGAGCCTCTGTCCTGATGGCATCGCCAGCATCGGTCAGAGGTGGAGGGAAATATTTTGTGGAGTATGTCCGGGGTTTGGTACCAGAAGCACAAAATTTTATATGAGTTTTCTTTATACAGGGTGCACAGGGACGATTTAGCAGCCTGCCTCCAGACGGCCTGCCAGGCCTCCATCGGCAGTGACTCCCCTAGTTCTCTCTCCCACTTCAGCATATATACATGCTTCCCCCGCCCCTGCCAATCATATGCGTTCAACAGCTGGTAGATATCTGTGATCAACCCCTTTCTATGGCGCCCCTCCAGGACTATACGTTCAAATGGGGATGGTTGTGAGAATTGGAGCTTTGGGGCTATTGTCTGGGCATAATGCCTTATTTGTAGGTAACTATAAAACACCTGTCTGGGCAGATCGTGTTTCACCTGGAGCTCCGAGAATGTCAGCAGCCTACGGGACCTGGGGTCTACCAAGTGTCCAAAATGAAATAGGTCTCGAGAGGCCCAGGGCCAAGACATCTGGTGGGTCAGGCTGTCTGGTATTTTGGGGTTGCAGACAAAATAATTCAGCAGGGAGCACTCGGACTGAAGCGCCACCTCTCGAGACATCTTACGCCAGAGACCCCTAAGTAGGGACATCGAGCCTAACAAACGGTCAGGCTCCACCCTCACATCAGCATCCCATAAGAGGCTATTTGGGTGGACCGGGGCTAACCATATCTTTTCTATCTCCGTCCACTTATTGAAGGACCTCTGGGGGAACCAGGAGACCACTGCACGCAGCTGGGTAGCTTGGTAATATTTAACAAGGTTGGGGAAGGCCAGGCCCCCATCCCCCCGTGAAGTTGTCATGACCGACCCAGGGATCCTGTGCTTCTTATAGTTCCAGACAAACTTCAGCATATCACTCTGGAGTTTGCGGAGGTGGGCGTACGGGATCGGGATGGGTAACGTTTGAAAAAGGTAAAGGAGTTTGGGGAGGATGACCATTTTTATAGCCGCCTAGGAGTGAGATATGATGCGCCTTCCATTTTTGAAGAAGGCCCCTAGCCGTTCGATATAGGGGAGGAAAGTTGGCCTGGTACAGGGAGCCGAAGGAGGGCGTAATGTGGACCCCAAGGTATTTAAGGGATGAACTCTCCCAGGTGTAGGGGAAGTTCGACTGCAGGTGATGGACCTCAGTCTCTGGGATGTTGATCGGGAGGGCTGCTGACTTCGAGGCGTTCGTTTTGTAACCCGACATTGTCCCGTATTTATCTAATTCAACATGAAGGTTAGGTAAGGAGATTCTGGGTTGGGTCAGGGTGAGAATAATGTCGTCCGCGAACAGGGATGTCTTAAATTCCTTTCCCCGCACTGAGATACCCCTAATGTCCGGATTTCCCCGTATGGATGCTGCCAGGGGCTCGACACATAGAGCGAAGAGCAGAGGTGAGAGTGGGCAACCCTGGCGCGTACCGTTGGCTATCTGAAAGGGGGAGGATGTGGCAAAGGGGGTTTTAACTTGGGAGGTAGGGTTTGAGTATAGGTGTTGTATCGCCCGTAGGAAGGGTCCTTTAAACCCCATGTGGTGCAGGGTAGCAAACATGAAGGGCCAACTCAGGCGATCAAAGGCCTTTTCAGCGTCTAGGCTCAATATGAGAGCTTCCGCACTGTCCCTGTTGGCTACATCAATCAGGTCAATGACCTTTCTGGTGTTGTCCCCTGCCTGGCGTAGCGGCACAAAACCTACTTGGTCCTTATGGATCAGGGAGGGGAGAATAGCATTCAGCCTAATCGATAGAAGTTTAGTGAATATTTTGAGGTCTGAATTCAGTAGCGCTATGGGCCTGTAACTGGCGCAGGAGGCTGGGTCTTTGTCTGGTTTTGGTATGAGGGTCAAAAAGGATCCCTGCATGTCACTCGGGATTGGGGTCTGGTGGAGAAAGGCATTAAATAGTGTGGTCATGTGGGGGCTAAGTAACGGGAGAAAGGTCTTGTAGTACTCGTATGGCAGTCCATCCGGGCCAGGGGATTTATGGGCTGGGAGGCCCTTCACTGTCTCTGCTATCTCCTCCGCCGATATGGGCGCGTTCAGGCCCTGTAAATCCGCTGCCTTAAGTCGGGGTAGACCCGTTTGCTCTAAGTATTGGGTCATACGGGCCTCCAGGTCAGGAGATGGGGGGTTATGTGGGACTTCCGGCTTGTTATATAGGTCTGTGTAATAGTCTGCAAAGGCTCCCGCTATGTCCCTGGGATGTGTCAGGAGATGGCCCCCCTGTCTTTTATCTGGTGTGGGGTAGAGGTGAGGGCCCGGTCTGCCAGTTTCCTGGCCAGAAGGGCTTGCGCCTTGTTGCCCTTGTCATAGTAGAGTTGCTTCAGGCGCGTCAGCGCCTTTTCTACTTTGCCTAAAGCTAGGTCCCGCAGTGTCGTGCGCGTTTGGACAATCCTTTTGAGGAGTGCGGTGGAGGGGTTTAGCAGGAGCTTAGCCTCCAGGGCCTTTAGCTGGCGTTCAGCTAGTGCTTTAGCAGCACCGGCGTCTTTCTTCATGGCCGATGAAAGGGCCATGCACCGTCCTCTAAGGACCGCCTTGTGGGCGGCCCACAGGGTGGAGGCGGAGATGTCTGGAGTGTCGTTTTCAGCGAAGTAATGCTGAAGGGCCTCTTCCAGTGCCTGTTTCGAGGGGGCATGTTGCAGGAGGAAGTCATTAAGCCTCCAATTATAGGGGCGGCGAAGGGGAGCGTTTAAGTCCAGGGATAATGTGATGGGGGCATGATCCGACCATGAGATAGGCAGCACACTAGCCGCTTCTGCAATCCGAAGCGTGTTATTGTTCACAAAAAAATAATCTATTCGCGTGTGAGTGCGATGTGGGGCCGAATAGAATGTGTATTGGCGATCTCCTGGATGGAGAGCTCGCCACACATCAAAGAGTGCATTTTTCCTAGTCAGCTGGCGGAACAACTTTGAGTCCCTAAGGGCCCGGGTTTGCGAGGTCTGGGTATTTGCCACCAGGCGGTCCCAGGTGGCCGAGTGTGCCAGGTTGTAGTCTCCTCCTATCACCAGAAAGTCATGGGACTCTCGGAACAGTCGGGCATGGACCCTGGTTAGGAAGTGGTGTTGATGTGTGTTGGGTGTGTAAACTACGCATAGGGTAATGGCCTGTGACTGCCATAGGCCCCTAAGGATAAGAAAGTGTCCCCGAGGATCTAAATACGTGGAGGAGCATGAAAAGGGAGACCCCTTTTTAAAGAGGATGGCTACCCCCGCCCTCTTATGTGGTCCGAAAGCCTGGTATACCTGGGGGAAGTATCGGGACGCAAACGTGAAGGAGTCCCCCCTATCAAAGTGGGTCTCCTGCACCATAATAATGTCTGCCCCCGACTGCCTAAACTCTCGGAGCGCCAGGTGTCGTTTCTTGTTGGAGTTCAGCCCATGTACATTTAACGAGAAAATTCTAGCCATAGCCTAGGAGGGGGTGTGCTACTCGTATACTTATCTGATGGAGCAGGTGGTGTGTCCGGGTCAAGGAGCGTGACATCCGCGCGAGGAAGGCCGGGGGCCAACGGGGGCGAGGCCCAGACCGCGGCGACCAGGAGGAGGGAACTCTAGAGGGGGGAAAAGAAATGAGAGTGAAAACACACAGAATAAACACAGTGAACATTTGCGTACATGCCCTGGTTGACCAAGAGGTCGCGGGCCATATAAGTTCCAATCGGACTCCCCGGCCGGGAGATTTAAGAAGTCCGGGCCGGGGAGACTCTGAGGGACCAAGGTCCAGGGGGGAACTCTCTGGCGGATAGCCACCAGGGGGGGTCAGCATCCAAAAAACCGATCAGTCCAGACAGGGGCCGCCTCGGGACAGCCCGACAAATAAAAAACTAAAATGTGGCGAGGGCCTTCGGGGGAGAGGCAGGGATATGGAGCTTGTGAGCTACCAAGAAAGAAAAAAGGGACCATAACGAACTAGCACCGACAGGGACAAAAAAAAAAGAAAAAGAAAAAAAAAAAAAAAGGTGATACAAATCGGTACTCAGTGTTGTCTGGCCAGGCAGGTCAGGTTGCACAGGTCAATCAGCCGGCCATCAGGGAAAGGGCCTTCCAACTCCGGGGCCCCCGGTTCTGTGTTTAGGGGATCGACGGGAGGGCTCCGGGCCCTTGGGGCGCTTGTTCGGTGGAACTTTCTGCCATACCACCGGGGGTGGAGGGGGGGTGGCCACCAAGTCCCAGTCAGGTAGTGTTGGGATAGGGATGTCCAAGGCGTCGCAGAAGGAGTCTAGGTCCTCGGGGTATCGTAGAATCGCCTACCTCCCTTGATGTTTGGCCGTCAGGCTAAAGGGGAAGCCCCATCTATAAAGAATGTCCCGGTCTTGCAGGGTGCGCAGCAGCGGTTGTAGGAGTCTCCGCTTCTGGAGCGTGATCCATGAAAGGTCTGGATATATTTGTATCGGGGAGTTGTCAAACACTAGGTTGCGGGCAGCGCGGGCTTTGCGCATAATGGTCTCTTTCAGTGGGTATGATTGTATTCGGCAAATGACATCCCGTGGTTTTGAAGCGGGGCCTTTCGGGCGTAGGGCCCTATGAGCTCTGTCCATTTCGATACGTTTGTCCAAGGGTGCCCCTATGAGGTCGTTAAACATCGTCTGGAGCGTTTTCTGCAGATCTTCAGCCTCTTCCGCCTCAGGGAGGCCTCGCACTCTAATGTTATTGCGGCGCCCCCTGTTGTCCAGGTCCTCTAAGTGGCGCTGCATGTCCCGTAGCATAAGACGGTGATCGGAACCCTGAAGTTGGGTCCTATGTACGGCCAATTTAGTCTCCTGAATCTCTTCTTCAGCCATCTCTACTCTATCGGCCAGGTGCTTAAGGCCTGCTTGAATGGTTTGGATGTCGGTCCTGCATGTGTCTTTTACGTCCGCAATCAGTTGCTTAAAGTCCTCTTTTGTAGGGAAGGCTTGCAGAAAGGACTGCCAGGGGGGCTGCTCAGCGCCATCCGGGCCCCATGGCTGGTAGGGGGATGCAGGGTTCACGTGGCGGTGGGACTCTGCAGTAATGATCTTGGTACGGGGCCGGGGGTGTTCAGGTGGGAGAGCACCCGGATCAGTCCATGGTACGGTCAGGGGGGGCTGTAGGGTGGGCCCCGGGGACATGTCCCCCTGAAGTGGCGAGCTGGTCTGTGCCATCTGGGCATAGGAGGGGTGGGGGTGGTGTGTTGCCTCATGTACCTCTGTCAGGAGCAGGTCTGTAGAGTGTAAGGCTCTCTGGGCCTGAGGTGGATTCGGAGCCCACATAGAGGAAAAGTCATGTGCCTGGGGAGAACCAGGCCTCACCATCGCGTGGGGATGCGATGGGTTTGGCAGGGCCGGGAAGTCCAGAAGTGGATCCGGGGGGAGGATGGACCAGTAGTGGTGTCCTGTGATCCCGGAGCCTGCATCGCATGGTGCGATCCGGGGGTGGGCTCCGCGCCCTGCCGCAACTGCGACGGAGGATGCGTTGCGGCCTGGTCCGCGTGTTGCATGTGCGGGTTTTGAGGCGGATGGCCGTGGTCACTCACCCCCTGCTGGCCCGATGTCCTCTGTGGGGATGGCGGTGTGTCCCTGGATGCCGGCGGATGAGCGGTGCTCTGTCCACGCTGCGGGGAAAGGTCCCGACGCTGATAGGCCTTGGCCTCCGGCGCCATCTTGCTGTGGCTGCCCGGCGGCATGTCGGGGACCTTGAAGTAGTCCCTGAAGGACGTGGAGGCTCCGGAGAGCGGCAGGGCGAGTCCTCTGGATGTGGAGGATCGAGTGGTGCGGGAGGCGCTCATCAATCCGGCAAGATTTCCCCCGAAATCGGCCTGTGTGCTGCGGGCTCATGCGGAGCTCCTAGGCAGCACGTCCGTCCAGCTCGGCTTCCGGTCACGCCCCGGCTGTTCATTTTCACTGAACATAAAAGAGGATTTCTCTGATCTGGATTAACTCTGTGTGGCAAGACTGGGCACAGATGATAGGAAATAGTATACTCTACATTGTGACATCAAAAAATAAATAAATACAAATTTGGGGTTTACATCCACTTTAAACACACATATGAAGTTAAGCCTCTAAATAGTTAAACCTTTGCTAGGACAGTGTTTAAATCTAGTTACAATTGATAAAGAATATTTTCATGCACACAATAAACAGGGTTAATGATGGTTAATAGAGCTGCCCAGCCCCCTTATAAACAAAGAGATGTATCTAGAATTTATGCTTGCTGGAGAAATGTAGAATAAAGCATACAAAAAATAGAAGCTGCAATTTTCCATTTTTATTTATTTATGCAATGTGAATGTCACAAATATAAAGTAGGTCAGGGGCAGGCAACCTATCCAACATGAAAGAGATCACTGGGGTTTGGTACCCCCCTATTTTAAAGAAATTACCTAGCAAAGCCTAACCAAATACTAAGAAAAACTTCAAAAAAATATAATAAAACAAATGTCACAGTAAAAAATATAAACGTAGCCTACCTTAAAAATGGACAATGTATGTCAGTAAAGCAGTGGACGTGTCAGTAGGGCAGTGGATGGTGTCAGTCAGTGGATCTTGTCAGTAGAGCAGTGGTTCGTATCAGTATTTTATTTATTTTTATTATTAACTCCTTGCCGACCGCCCGCCGTCATATTACTGCGGGACGGTGGCACGCCTGGGCGAAAGCCCGTAGCTATACGTTCGCTTTAAAGCGGCCGCTAGGGGGCGCGTCCCTGCTCGCCCCCGAGTCCCGCATGCGTGCCCGGCGGGTACGATCGCCGCCGGGCACCCACGATTGCTCGTTACAGCAGTGATTTCCCCTAGTGAGTCCACCCCCCCATACAGTTAGAACACACCCAGGAACACACTTAACCTCTTCCCTGCCCCCTAGTGTTAACCCCTTCACTGCCAATGGCATTTTTATAGTAATACAATGCATTTTTATAGCATTTAGCGCTATAAAAATGCCAATGGCCCCAAAAATGTGTCCGAAGTGCCCGCCATAATGTCGTAGTACTGAAAAATGCTGATCGCCGCCATTACTAGTAAAAAAAAATATATTAATAAAAATGACATAAAACGACCCCCTATTTTGTAAACGCTATAACTTTTGCGCAAACCAATCAATAAACGTTTGAAAAATATGTAGAAGTATACGTATCGGCCTAAACTGAGGAAAAAAAAAAAATTTCTATATTTTTGGGGGATATTTATTATAGCAAAAAGTAAAAAATATTGCATTTTTTTCAAAATTGTCGCTCTATTTTTGTTTATAGCGCAAAAAATAAAAACTGCAGAGATGATCAAATACCACCAAAAGAAAGCTCCATTTGTGGGAAAAAAAGGACGCCAATTTTGTTTGGGAGCCACGTCGCACGACCGCGCAATTGTCAGTTAAAGCAACGCAGTGCCGAATCACAAAAAGTGCTCTGGTCATTGGACAGCAATATGGTCAGAGGCTAAAGTGGTTAATACAATTTTTTTTTTTCATTCTTTTTTTTTTATTTTTTTTTAGCAGGGAGGCTTTTTAAAATATCAGGAATCTAAACAGACCCCTGATGTCTCACTTTTGAGACAGAGGAAGGAGATTGAGGACACACTCCTCATTCTCTATCTTTGCAGCCTCAACTGCACAGTATGAATGAACAGGAATAGCTCCTAGAGAGCTTCCTGTTCATTTACAAACATAATTAAATTATGAATTAACACAATGAGTGATGGGCACCAATTGCTCACTGTGTTCATTCAGCAAAAAAATGCATATTTATGGGCCCCTTCCCCTGCTCTCCATTCTGAAACGATCCCTCACAGGAGCTGATGGGAGAGGAGGGGAGCTGGCAGCCCTGCGGGCAAGGGAGCACACAATGGGGATGGGCTGCAGGAAGATTGGGAACCTGGACAGGAGGAACGGTGGGCGTGGCATTTACTGAAACTGATCCCCTTTCCTCCTGCAGCAGCTGAAAGGTGCGTGAGGGAGAAAATGAAAGATGGCTTTCAGTGGCTGCAGGAGGGGGATCAGTTCCAGTAAATTACACCGTTGCTCATGTCCTGGTTCTGTGGGTCGGCAGGGAAGGGACGCTATCTACCCGTGATCGATGGGTTGCCGACCTCAGAAGTAGGTGTTAGCCCAATTTGGCTGCAAGTGGAAGTGGATATATTCAAACACATTTTTACAGAAGAGGATAGATAGCAAGCATGAAGCCTCCGAACAGTTGCTACACACTGTACATTTTCATTTATATTTTAGTAATTGAAAGTTACCTGCAGCGTAAAAACAGTATATTCAGCTTTAGATAACAATACATAACTACAGCTAAAGTACAGGTAAAATAGTTGTTCACAATTTGGTAAAAAAAAATATGTTTTATGTTGATTTACCTTTATATTTTGGGAAAGCATGAAATACAAGAAAGATGTCTTTAGCATTGACATGTGCTTAGCAGAAGTGGACATGTACAGCATACGTTTTAAATCATATGGATATAATAGTTACAAGTTTTATTTTCTCTATTGAAAGGGTTGAAGATTTTTAAATATGTTATGTTTCTTTCTAGATGTTTTGGGGAGTTCTCCTTTACAGCAAACTCATATTTTTCCCATTCTGGTTTAATTTAACCCTCCCAGCATAGACTTATGTTTCCTTAAGTGTAAGTAAACTTTCCCATAGTTTTTAGCCAGGGAAGCTGCCATCTTTGCCTCGGTTGAATCTACAACTGCGGTGATGCTGCACATGTGATCAGTTATGAAACCAGCCATTGGATGCTTTGACAGTTTGGTTGAGAGCACAACCAATGGGAGTGTTACATTTCAGGCACATGCCGGAATTTAAACTGTTTTATGGATGGGTTTACTTTCGTTTTAGTTCACCTGCTGCTCTTTTCAGTTCCGGGAGACATCCAATACTTTTGGGTAATCAGAAGCATGTGACTAAATCCATATGTCAGTACTGGGCTAGTAAGTGTTGTCAAACATGGACCCATTAGCCCTAAATTATCTATGTTACTGGGGGCTAATATAAGGTGACCAGCTTTTTAAAATGAAATCCGGGGACATTTTCTTTTTACTAGTAATGGCGGCAATTAGCGACTCTCTGCCCGTCCCTGCCGCCGCCGGCCTCACAGCCTCACCGCCTCTCAAGTCTTACACTCTTGGCCCCGGCTACTGCTGGGTGGGAAGCTGAGAAAGATCACTCCACCAGGAAAGGCAAGGAGATAAGCAGGCGGCTGGCCGGGACTTGAGCCAAGGCAGAAGAACATGCGAGTGGAGCTGAATGGGCATGCACCCAAAACTGAAGAAATATACTCTCTGCTCCTACCAGCACATGATCTTCAGAAAGGGGCACAGATAATGGAAAAAAAATACACCCCCCTCCCAATCTAGCAGGAGCGGGGGCGTGGAATTCAGATTTTTATTTTTAATTCTGCATTGACTGTCTTCAAAATTGCCCCAGCCCCTGTTCAAATCCAATCCGGGGACAAAACTGGGGACAGACTTGTTCCTCAATCCGGGGACTGTCCCCTGAAACTGGGGATGTCTGGTCACACTAGGCTAATAGCCTACACTGCATTTTCCTTTTGCTCTCTACAGTTCAATGAAGAAGCAGAGTAAGAGAAAGAAAGGTAAATCCGTGGTGTTATACATTTAAAAAAAACTGTTGCTAAATCTGAATAACATTAAACTGATCTCTGTTTAATTGTTTCATTTTTTTGGTGGCCTTTTGGTGGATCCTAGGTTGGACATCAGGAGCAGACGTTCCCAATGAAATTGCCCTTCTGTATTTGGTTCAAGGCAGTTTCTACGCACATTCAATATATGCAACCCTGTACATGGATGCATGGAGAAAGGACTCTGTTGTCATGATTCTGCACCATTTAGTCACCTTTGCTCTTATACTTTTCTCCTATGCTTTCCGGTAAGTTAAATATTGGATCTGTAGCAATCTGAAAATATCCTTTAGAGTTCTGGCCTCAGGGCCGGATCTAGCCTGTCTGATGTGGGGGTGCAGCACAAAATGTCAGGGGGCAGAGGATTGAAGTTCAGCAGGGCAATGTACAGGGGGCTCATTAGGGCAGATGCTAGGTTCAGCAGCTTGTAAGGAATTGTGCAGAGGCCATTATTTAATAGTGCAATGTAAAAGGGTCAGCAGGGCAGTGTACAGGGCGTCAACAGGGTAGAGGATGGGAGGTCAGCAGGCGAATATACAGGAGTTTGCAGGGGGTCAGTAGGGCAGATGACAAGGGGTCAATAGGGAGGGGAACAGGGGTCACTACTGGCAAGGCAGAGGACAGGGGTCGCTGTTGATAGGGCAGAGAACTGGATACACTGTTGGCAGGGTGAAAGACAGGGATCAATGTTGGCAAGGCAGAGGACAGGGATTGCTGCTGATAGGGCAGAGAACTGGATACACTGTTGGCACTTGGCAGGGTGAAAGACAGGGTTCAATGTTGGCAGGGCAGAGAATGGGTTCATTGCTGGCCGGACAGGGGACAGGGGTGCACTCAGCAGAGCTCCTTCTTCCCATACAGCACATAGCTAAGATTAGATTCTCTTTCACACAGTCATGATCTGCACAGTGTAAAGATATACAGGAGTTTGCAGGGGGTCAGTAGGGCAGATGACAAGGGGTCAATAGGGAGGGGAACAGGGGTCACTACTGGCAAGGCAGAGGACAGGGATCGCTGTTGATAGGGCAGAGAACTGGATACACTGTTGACAGGGTGAAAGACAGGGATCAATGTTGGCAAGGCAGAGGACAGGGATTGCTGCTGATAGGGCAGAAAACTGGATACACTGTTGGCACTTGGCAGGGTGAAAGACAGGGTTCAATGTTGGCAGGGCAGAGAATGGGTTCATTGCTGGCCGGACAGGGGACAGGGGTGCACTCAGCAGAGCTCCTTCTTCCCATACAGCACATAGCTAAGATTAGATTCTCTTTCACACAGTCATGATCTGCACAGTGTAAAGATGGCTGTTATGTTGCCATTTTGACCTGTGAAATTCCTTGGTCGGAAAGGCAGCACAACTACAGTAGCCAGCTACACACTGTGCAGACTGTGGCTTTGTGTAAAGGAATCTGATCTCAGCTGTGTGCTGGGTGGGAAGCAGGAGTAATGCTGCCTGTGCTTAGGCTGTGTGCAGTGCATGGATGGGAGAAGGAACTTAGCAGCTGGGCAGAACATCCATAAAGGAAGCGGGGTGGGGGTCTTTGGGAGGCTATGACTGGGCTTAGTCCACCGTGAGTGTTATGAGTCAGCCCCTGACTTCTCTTAAGTTTTGGATATTTCAAGAGGGAGATTTTGGTGTTCCTACCTGTGACATGTCTAAAATCATCCTATGACCACTAGGGCCATAGGATGAATGGAAGAATGATATCTTGGACTACCTGAGATAGAATTATTAGGTATGGATTATCCACATTATATTCTGAGATATCTGTAGGGCTATTTTAAGTTTGTTAATTCTGAGCTCAAACGGTTAATTGTAGAGTGACTCTTTCACTGCTAAATTCTAATGTCCTCTTCTTCAGCTAATTGACTCTTTTGTGTATTGTACTACAAGTTAGCAGTCTCCTGTCAGGTGTATTGAATTAGCATGTCAATTATGTTCAGAAGAACTTGTCAAGCTTTGCGGTGCCGAAATGTCTAGATACTGATAAGATTATGTGTGATTGTGTATTCTAAAGGTTAATTGAATTCTATTGATAAAGGAATGTGACTTCTTTAGACTGGTGCCAAAGTGTCTACCTTGAAGCCCCCCTGTGTAAGGAGGGGGCGGAGAGTTCCATTGTTCCTTTGATTACTCACAAGCTTGTAACTAGATATAAACCAAGAGATGTACCATTAAAGCATTCCATACTTGGCACACATACAAGTCTCGTCTCGTTGTGTGTTTCAAGGCAGCTGAAATATCTGGTATCTATGTCGAGACTATGGGAAGCAGTATCTGACGGAAGCATTCGGTCTGGATGCGGGGACCTTCCGTGACACTACCTATCTTTTGTGTGTTACAGCTCCTTAGGTTGCATTCTTTATGATACAAAATAAATAGCATCAAACAGTGTGGGAACACCTCATAATAGCCACAACAGATATTCAGACCTAGGCACTCAAGCACGATTCCTTTACCAACAGAGTTCCCAAGTAATATTAAAAACTTTTGAGTGGCTTAACACTCCGTTGTCTACCAAAAATTGAAATATCAACTTTGGATGGACTGACTCGTTAAAGTAACCTTGGCATTAACTATCACATTTCATAATACTGTAGCTATTCCTGAAAAAGAAGCAAGTGGATTTATATCTATCCTGCACTGTAGGGACGTTGCTCCGATTGAGAGAAATCCTTGGCTGAGATCTGAAGGAAAACTGACACTTCCGGGAATATCAATCTACTGGGTCCCTTGCAATGTTCTCTTGTTTCTCCCTCTGACCTACACATCATTATAGGACCCAGTTCACTGAGCACTACGGGGGACCCTGATGTTCAAAACTGCTTTACTTTTGACTTCAGCTGGAGATTTCTCACAAGCAAAGGGATAGATTTACTAAAACAGGTGCACACATAATCTGGGGCAGCTGTGCATAGTAACCAATTGGCTTTTAACAACAACTTGTTCAATTAAGCTTTAACAACAAGCCCTTGTTCACACTGTCACGGCATCAAAGTCGCGCAACTTTGAATCCAACATCCCTGTGTTACTTCATCGTGGCTTGCATATGACTTATTTAACAGAAGTCAATGCAAGTCATGTTGTAGTCACACCAAAGTAGTGCAGGAACCTTTTTTTAAAGCGGAGGTTCACCCGAATTTTTTTTTTTTTTTAAAAGCCAACAGCTACAAATAGTGCAGCTACTGTCTTTTAATAAATGGACACTTACCTGTCCAGCGTGCCCGCAATGTCGGCAGCTGAGGCCGAGCAATCGTCTCTCTGCTGCCCCAGCCGCCATCCTCGGTGAGGGAATCAGGAAGTGAAGCATTGCGGCTTTACTGCCTGGTTCCCTACTGAGCATGCGCGAGTAGCGTGGCGCACCCTCACTGGTCCCGCTCTCTCCTGGGACCAGTGTGTTTCTCAGGAGACCGCAGGGTGGGGGGGGGGGAAGTGGCGTGACAGCGGGGGGGGTTCTAAAAAGCGGAAGTTCCATTTTTTGGTGGAACTCCGCTTTAAGTCCAAGCAACTTAAGTAGCTCAAATTACAACAGTTCCCTTGCCATCAATGGGGCACGACTTGTCATGTGGCTTTGAACTCTAAACTGGGGCTTAAACCTAGAAGCTGATTGGTTAATATGCACAGCTGTACTACATTTTGTGTGCGCCAGTTTTAGTAAATCCCCCCCAAAGTGCCAATCTGATGGTGTAAAGCAGGGATCCTCAAACTACGGCCCTCCAGCTGTTGTGGAACTACACATCCCATGAGGCATTGTAAAACTCTGACATTCACAGACATGACTAGGCATGATGGGAATTGTATTTCCTGAACAACTGGAGGGCCGTAGTTTGAAGACCCATGGTGTAAAGCGTGTGAATGGTAAGTAATTATTCACTTGTTTCTATTCTGGGTATGTGGATATGTCTATTTTGATTTGAGTACATAATAACAGGGTTGCTTTACCTAGAAACAGCTGGCCAATAGTGTCACATTATATTCTAACAGCTAAGGTGATAATAAAGCCATTTTAATGAAATGTTTATGCTGATGCTCCAGTTTCTGTGATTTGTGAGCCAGCAATAGCAAGGTGCAGCCCTGCCCAATTGCATTATTTATGAAGGCAGCAAAAGCATTTGGCTAATTATTTTAACTAAAATGAATGTGTACAGTACAGTATGTAGTTTGGGTGTCCTTTTTTTTTCTCAAAAGAAATGTAGCGCCGGTGTACCTCCAAGTACCGGTGCTATTAAAATTTAGAGGGATAATCAGAGTGTAAGTGACTCTGATTCCAATTGTGATTATTCAGCAGGGTCTCTGTTTCAGCTTGGCTGTGCTGTGGGCTCATTCTGTTGCGCTGGGGTGTATTCCCACCCCGGTGTGGTAAGTGGCAGCAGTGGAAGCTGAGGTTTGGGTGTTCTCTCCCAGCGACCAATCAGGGGGCTTAGGCCTCCCTGAGCATGCTGGGGGAGGGTACTTGTGGAACAGACTCCATGTTGGCAGGGTTTTTCTTCGAGTGTGGCACCCGCCTTTAGGGTGGCCACATCACCGCGCCCCTAGCCTTATGACCTACCTGGCCGTGGCGTGTGTGTCATGTTGCCCCGGAACATTCAAGCAGGACGGGGACTCAGTAGTCGACTGGGTTCCCACTTTTGAAGATCCCAAGCGAGTGTAGCTGTTCGGTGGGGAGTCCATCTGAGGAAAGCCAATGAGAGGCTGGCAGTTCAAAAGGATTCAGACGAACCACCTGGGATCAAGGTAACCGGACACTGAAGGATTTACTCCTCTTTCAGTTGGTACCTGGGCGAAGTTAAGAAGAAGATCCAGTCGTGATTTACTTAGGAGGGTTACCTCCATATCTGCAATCAGAGAAGGCCTGTGGCAGAGGCATTTCTCTGATGTTCATTCAGGAGGGTCTGTGGCAGAGACATCTCCCTAGGTTCCGAGTGATACTCTGGCTGCCAGGTCGGTGAGAGAGGCCTGTCCAGGTACGCTATACCCACTACGGCTGGAGTGGCGAAGAAAACTGAGTGTTGTCGGAAGCAGGACTGTTTCCCCTATCATACGCCTGAATCTGCTGTTCTCCTTTCAACCTCCATCTGTCCTTTTCATCACCTGTTCACTGTTTTTACCCAGCTGGGTAATAAAGAGCACATATAAAAATACTTTTCTTTGCGGATATTTCTTTACTGCTACTGTGTGCATCATTCACCCCTAGACATTCTATGAGTGCCATGAGGTAATGTGCCATCCCATTCTATTATCAGCAGCCCCTTTGAGGGTACTGCTACATAAATAAAATAATGGGGTGTTACTTATTTAAGCCTTTAAGGACTGTAGTCTAAAACCAGGGTCTCCAAACTGCAGCCCTTTTCTAGCCTTGACACGGGCCTTGGGGCACTATTGCTCCCAATGATATGAGGCACTATTCATCCCACTGTTTCTTGTACTAATACCAATGATGGGGCACTACTCCCCCTCACTGATTCTGGGCCTGGTGCATTTTCTGCCCCCACTGGCCACACTCCAGCCCCCTAAAGTCTAAAGGACTATAAACTGTCCCTTTTTGTTTGGAGACCCCTGGTCAAAAACAAAACATTTTCTATAGTATCTGATGACAGAAATGTTTAAAACCCAACCTCAAGATATTAACAACCTGCCCTCTAAATCTGGTATGGAAACAAAACTATCCAAATGCCCATTTTACTTACCTGAATTGGTGGTCATGTGATGCTGCCAGCCCAACCTTTCTCTCTTTAGCTGTTTAGTTCAGGAGGGTCCTTCTTAGGGTGTCCCCATCACTGTCTGCATGATGTGGACATCTCCTATTGGTGGATGTGACACATGCCAGTTTCTCTCTTATAGGCTCCAGAGGCATGAAGAACTCACAGGGGCGGTCGGGGGAATAGTGCCCAAGATGATAACGTACAAGGAAAAATATCTGGTGCTCGGGGCAGGATACTAGCTTTGCTCATAAGTGGAAACTGTGACTTTGATCCATTACACTGCAGGATGGCTTAGAAAGACATGTTTGGAATTAGCACTGGGGGTAAGGTAACTGGTGCACAATGTACTATTTCCATAAAAGTTTTGCATGGTGTTGGACTTTAAATGTTTAACCTCCCTGGCGGTATGATTCTGTCTGGAATTACGTACCAAAAGCGGTACAATTATTTGCAAGGAAATTTTGCGTTTTATACTGTAGGCCTGCAATTCTTAGGAATAACTCATTTAAATCTGACCAAACAAGAGTCTAATAGGCATCCCGGGTATGATTTGTTTTTTAAAAACAAAATTATATATTATAATATAATAAATAATTATAAATAATTATAACAAATAATAATATAATTATAATAAAAATGATTCAATAATGTAATCAACTCAAAATCACTGAAATTTGCTCAGTTGCAGAATTGTCGCTGTCATTACTTTTATTTTTTTACGACGAATTTCCCCACAAATGGCTATCGCTCAATTCTGCAAGTGATTATAATTTATTATCGCTGTTTTCTAGCTGCTCTAAAACCATTTTTGACATAAAGGGACACTTTTGGTTGCTATGGACAATCTACAGTTTGCAGGCAGAAAGAACAGTTTTTATTTTATAAAAGATTATGTAGTGCACTGGGCAGACCACTAGGGACAAGAGGGTGTGTATTTTTTACATACAGTACTGTAATCTATAAGATTACAGTATACTGTATGTAATGTGTTTGTTTACTTTTTTGAATTTGGCACCGTTCTCCGCCCCCGTGCGTCGTAACGTTGCAGGGAACGGAGATCGGCGGCACACAGGGACACTGTGAATCGAGCGAGGACCCGCTCGCTCACACAGCGGGGATGCATCGCTGGATCCAGGGACAAGGTAAGTAAACCAAGCCTGTGGATTCAGCAAGAAAGTAAGCCGCGCGGCTGCACGCTTTGCACATCTACCCCGAGCGTGACTCTGGGATACCGATCCTAGCATGGAAAAACCACCCCGAGTCACGCTCGGGGATACCGCCAAGGAGGTTAAAATATGACCTATTGAGAATTGTTTTCAAGTTTTCTTAAACCAGGTTATATTTTTGTTGGATTGACTTGCTCAGCTATGAGATTCTGAAAAAAGGGGGCCACACACTTTATATACAGTGGAACCTTGGATTATGAGCATCGCATATCAAAACGAGTTTCCCCATAGAAGTCAATGGAAACGAAAATAATTTGTTCCACATTGAATTCTATGGCATGCAATAGCACATGTGGCCAGAGGCAGGGGGTGGGAGGCGCCACAGAGGCTTGGAAATATTCACAGACGGTTCGGCTGCATTCGGAAACCCTCGGAAAACACTCGAGAATGGATTATTTACGATCGGCTTCGATCAGCTCCGGCACCCCACCGCACCTCTGCTCAAATGCATTACTGCTCACTGCAGAGGCTTGAACCAAGTCAGGATTTAAAAAAAAATTGCTTGTATTGCGAAACGCTCGTTAACTACGTTACTCGCAATCCGGGGTTCCACTGTATTTGTTTTTACTTGTAGAATTGTAAGATATGGGGATCCAAGGTATTGTTTTCTAAAAATGTGTTGGCGTCATTTATTGCAGTATGGCCTATTTAGATAAAGCTATATCTTTGAGATAAAGTCTGGAAAGTCATTATGCCGCATAGTGACTTTGCTCCAAAGGCATGTTGGTTATGCCCCTGGTTACCAGGTGTTGGAAATTGGATCTCTTGTCAGTCTTTTGTATTGAAGGGAGACAGCAGCTCCATTTGTTTTCATTAAACT
Organism: Rana kukunoris; assembly: GCA_029574335.1. Classification (NCBI taxonomy): domain Eukaryota; kingdom Metazoa; phylum Chordata; class Amphibia; order Anura; family Ranidae; genus Rana; species Rana kukunoris. The sequence continues at coordinate 428,768,130 of CM056049.1, forward strand.
CTGGTGATCAATACTAGTTCAGCTGAGGACAGGAAAATCTACTGTCAGTCGGTCAATGCAGGGAAAACATGAACAGAAGTAGAGCAGTGTATACTGGCTAGAGTGAAATGCCTTGTACACACGATCAAATTTTCCGTCTGGATAAACTCAGACGTATTTTTCCGACGGAATTCAGTTCAAGTTTGTGGATTGCTTGTGGATTTGTGGCTGCATCAAAATACTGTGTCTCTCAAACATTCAGTAATAAGTGTGGACGTTGCTTCTGGCTGGAGTGACGTTAATTACAGAAGATGCCTGAGTGGAAGAGCCTAAAACATTGGGCCACAGTTGGACCTTCTTTGGTGAACTTCACCCCACAGTTGGACCTTCTTTGGTGGCTTTAACTCTGAGGAAGGGAGTGCTTCTCCCGAAATGCATAGGCTTGCCTATTGAAGTGAGGGCTTGGACTTGATGCCGCTCCACAGTTGGACCTTCTTTGATGTGATTTGTTTGACAACGCTATTGTAGGAGAATTTTTGTGACAATGTTTAGAATTTTAATAAAGTGTCGTTTGGTAATGCAGTAGTCCATTGTGTCCTCCTGTTTAATTTTACATTATTCACAAGTAGTGCTGAATTGGAAGCACCTGAAGTGGGCCAGTACACAGTAAGGCTACAGGCAGCTGGATTGTTGCAACCATAATATGATGCACTGGTGGTGTAAACCTGGTCAGCCAGGAGTTGGTGATGGGTAATGCAAAGAGGTCTACACTACTGTCCTGGGAGTGAACCCTTCAACCTCAACATAGCTTTTCTATGTGATCATACAAGAAAAAAGAGCTTTGCACTTTCAAACAGACTTGCAAGAGGAATATACAACAAGATCCTTCAACCAGAACACACAACATAGGACCCAGGTGCATGGTAAAATTGTCAGGGCCATAGTCTGCAACCATGGAGTCAGAATACAAGGCTTGGTGAAAGTGTGACTCTGACTGCTCTGGACCAAGGGGTTGGTGTCTTGGGGTTATACAGCCTGCCATCTATGCACATGTTGGACAGAACAGTAATTCTGCATATGATCAGGCAGGTACAGTGCTAGAAAGCAGCTCAGGAGCACCCTATACTTCTGCAGGCCCCTTAGTGGTGCAGTGACCTTGTTGAACCCGAGGGCACTTTTTACACAAAGAGGCGCTAGAAAAGAGAGGTTTCCTGCTGTACATATCACAATCTCGTATTTGGACTCCTTAAGTAGTAAATTTATTACATTATTTATATGTTGAAATGATTGTATGCTTTGGAATCCTTCATAAGAAGCCTTGAGTCTGTGTTGCCAGATGGGTGGTATAACCCTGGAAGGGTGTGTTGTTGTGGATCTAGATCAGTGGTCTCCAAACTGCGGCCTGAGGGCCAGATGCAGCCCTTTGCTTGTCTTTATCTGGCCCTTGGGGCACCATCTCTCCCACTGATACGAGACCCTATGCTGCCATCTGGCACCGACAATGAAGCACCATTACTCCCACTGACACCAATAATGAGGCACTATTCCTCCCTATGATACCAACAATGGGGCACAATTGCTCCCTATGATACCAACAATGGGGCACTATTCCTCCCCTTAAGTCTGGCCCTCCAAGAGTCTGAAGGATAATAAACCGGCCCTTTGTTTAGAATGTTTGGAGACCCCTGATCTTGATGACCTACATGGTCGGCACCAGAAATTGCTCTCTTCCTGTTTTTGGTATTTTTTTCCATATGTTTGTTATTCATGACACCGGTTTTGAACTGTCTGGATTCTGCTTACGGTACACCCTCATAATATCATTGACTCTTTGGATGTATGGATGTTTGTTATAATAAAGCTGGTTAAAAAAAAGATATATGATTGTATGCCCTCACCGTGTAAAATAGCCCATATACTTTAAAATTAAAGGCACAACATTTGTGTATACAGTAGATATTAAAAAAATGATAAGTGATCACATTCCTGCTGTTCTCAGCTGCATAAGAGCTAGACTAGGGGAAACATTGAGCTTGAGCTTCCCAGTGAATGGCTGTGTAGAGGTAGAGGGGGTGTCAGGAGAGATCTGATCTTTGGAGGAGAGGAGGATGAGTTCCCTGCACAGATAGAGAACTGACCACAGTGTGTTCTGCTTAGCGTGGTCAGTTTTTTGGTATGAAAGCATATAAAAGCATAGGGGCTGACAGGAACAATACAATACAAAGAGAACAGGTTACTTTTTCATACAAGTACATGGTACAGCAGGCACAGATCAGGAATATGAAATGTTGGTTTTACGTACTCTTAATTGAAGATTTAACAAATACATAGAACTTGCTGTGCCAGAACTTGGGCTTTAATGTATACTAAACAAAACCCTGATTACATTTCTAGGCAGCCACTTAGAAATAGAAAAGCTTGAAAAAACGAAATGTGGTTGCTGTGAGTAACATTATGAGACAGTGCACAGATCTGTGTGTAAATGCGTTCTTTGTGACATGAGTGTGCTAATCTGCAGTCAGCCATACTAACATGACCTATTTTATCAGGGAGGAATTTGTCTGTCCCTGCGTTTCCCAATTACTGTTTGTCTAAGTAGAAATGGGATCACTACCTGATAATTAAGGACATACATCTAAATTATAATTAATCTGTGAACTGCAGCACTTATATATTGCATACCACGTGACCTGTAGGAACACGTGCAATGGTCTGACACTGAAGGCAGATGTTCAATATATGGAACTTTAAAATTGCTTCAGCCAGTAGAAAACTCTTCAACAGGATATGATTACCTATCCTAGGCCAGATGAGGACAGTACTGTGGTATAGGGAATAGATGTGACGGGTCAATTATCACCATAGTTGCTATGGAGTCAGGATCTACATATGAGCAAGACCTTAAAAAAACGTATCGCTTGCAGTAAGGCTACAGTGCGGGCTGGCTGTGCAGAATCGCGTAAATATATGTGATTCTGCTTTTCCTGGTAGCCGACTCACGCGCGCCTGCCGGTGTCTTGTTAATCTAGTTCCCCTATCGATATGGTTTCCTGCTTAACTGCGCAGGCGCAGACGAAGCCCATGGAAATCTCCAAACCTTGGGCGGCATCCAGGCTCATTCCTTAACATCCCCCTGGATTGGAGGATGTTAAAAAAAGAGCCAGGAGGCCGAGCGAGCGCAGCGAGACGTCCGAGCCAATCGATGACGTGAGGTCGACTGGCCACTTACAGCAAATTCCACGTCGCCCTGGACCTCTTGCTACAGCTGCTCAGGTTCGGTGATTTCCGTTGGCTCGGATTGCGCCTGCGCAGTCAAGAGGGGAACCATATCGATAGGAGGAACACATACCAATCACTGGCCTGGCTGTGCTGGGACTCGTCACAGCACATGCCGATCACCCTGTCCCGGCCCATGATTGATGGATGGCAACCAGTGTTTGGCTCTGATCTTCCCCAGAACACAGCTAGAGTGTAAACAGCACTAATCAGATTGTCTGCCGCACTTTTGCCGTCCTGTTTTATAAGTTGCTAATCGCAGCTGATCCTTCTTGTATTGAATTGTATTGTAACTGTACTGTCTTCCCTGATGTTGTAAAGCGCTGCGCAAACTGTTGGCGCTATATAAATCCTGTATAATAATAATAATAATTAGTAGTATTAAAAAAATTAATAAAAAATTCCAATATACATCTCATAGTTTGTACACGCTATACCTTTCACGCAATATACATTTAGTGGGATTTTTTTTTACCAAAGAAACCTGGCAGAATGTATTTTGGCCAAAATGTATTAAGAGATTAGATTTTTTTTATTTTTATGGGATATGTTTTATAGCAGAAAACACTGGGCCAGATTCAGAGAGCGATTACGCCGGCGTAACAGAAGATGCGCGGCGTAAGTCTAATTGTGCGCGTGCGTTTCGATGCACGGCATCCCCAAAACGAGATACGCAAGAAATCTACTTTTTTTTGTCCCACGTAATTTCGTTAGACAGGCACATCCGTCCGCGCAAAACTGCGCTAGGCAGACCATTGATTTGCTATTCAAATATGCTAATGAGGGAGTTACGGGGATCCACAAAAGAACGTTGTTGCAGCGCAGGCTACGCGCTGTGCGCAACAGCAAATTGCCCTGTCTAAAATTAGACCATATAAAAGCTGGTCTAAAATTACAAAATTTGTCTACATGTAAGATAAAGCAACACTGTTAGTGAGGAGCTGAGCAGTCACACATGTTGCCCAACAAACTGTATGCCAACATGCCAGTGGCATCCATCCTCAGAGCTATACTACTGACTTTAGATGAGCAAAGAAGGAGGAGGGCACTGAGGAGGGCACAGGATTTTTTTTCTAAATTATTTTTTTTGCTTATATAAACTTTTCAATTTAATCTAATCTAATACAATATTCTTAGCTGATACAAGCCCCTCAATCTTCACTCTTCACTCTTCACGGGAGAGGATATATCACACACGCATAGTAGGGGTGTTGAAATTAATCGTAGCATCGATGCATCGGGATTCGGCTACCCACGATGCAATTACGATGCTACGACTTGCATTAATCGATTTTTGATGACATCATCTCATCTGCGCGCCGCTATGTCTTTTGAGTCAAAGCAGAAGCCGAAAGCCGAAGGAAGCCATGGGCGTTAACCGCGCCTCTTTTCCCGCCCCCCCTGCTGATGCAGCCGAAGACGCCGTGCCTCTTACTGCCCCCCTGCTGATGTAATGAAGACGCCGCGCCTCTTTTCCCACCCCCCACTGCTGATGCAGCCGAAGACGCCGCGCCTCCTTTCCCGTCCCCCCCCCCGCTGACGCCATTCCCAGTCGCCCATCGCCATGTGAGGGACACGTTCAGCGAGTGTCCCCGGTCCCGCTCCCGACTTGGCTTAACTCACGCTAATGTGGGAGAACCGAGACAGCCGAGTACTGAAGGCAGTAGTGACATGAGTCAGATTTATCATCATCAGGTACTCGGGGCATGCTCACTGGCAGAAATTGATGGGCACAGTTAGAATGGGCAGCAATTTGTGGCACACTGGCAGCAATTTGTGGCACACTGGCAGCAATTTGTGGCACACTGGCAGCAATTTGTGGCACACTGGCACTAATTGATGGCACACTGGCAGCAATTATTGGCATTGGCACACTGGCAGCAATTGATGGCATTGGCACACTGGCAGCAATTAATGGCATTGGCACACTGACGGCACACTGGCAGCAATTGATGGCATTGGCACACTGACGGCACACTGGCAGCAATTGATGGCATTGGCACACTGACGGCACACTGGCAGCAATTGATGGCATTGGCACACTGGCAGCAATTGATGGCATTGGCACACTGGCAGCAATTGATGGCATTGGCACACTGGCAGCAATTGATGGCATTGGCACACTGGCAGCAATTGATGGCACACTGGCAGCAATTGATGACACACTGGCAGCAATTGATGGCATTGGCACACTGACGGCACACTAGCAGCAATTGACGGCACACTGGCAGCAATTGACGGCACACTGGCAGCAATTGATGGCACACTAGTTTATGTATGTCTTATTATCTTAGTGATTGATTAACATCACAACTTCATTGATTTGAAATTGATACCCTTTTTTTGTATGATTTTTGCTTTTGCTCATCACTGCCACACACATGCAGCCATGCATTGCACGTGTGGTAGTAATGAGCAAAACTAAAAATCGTACAAAAAAAAGGTATCAATGAAGTTGTGATGTGAATCAATCACTAAGACAATAAGCATGGCATACATTGTCCTCATAAAGTCCTGCCAAACGACAATGTCCGCAGTCTCTGACCCTCTCTAGTATCATGTCCGCAGTCTCTGACCCTCTCTAGTATCATGTCCGCAGTCTCTGACCCTCTCTAGTATCATGTCCGCAGTCTCTGACCCTCTCTTGTATCGTGTCTGCAGTCTCTGACCCTCTCTAGTATCATGTCCGCAGTCTCTGACCCTCTCTAGTATCGTGTCCGCAGTCTCTGACCCTCTCTAGTATCATGTCCGCAGTCTCTGATCCTCTCTAGTATCATGTCCGCAGTCTCTGATCCTTTCTAGTATCATTGTCTGCAGTCTCTGTCCATCTCGTAGTATTTTGGGGTCAGTCTGGAGCTCCTCTTTAAGTTGTCTGCTGTGTTTACAGTTTGCTACATGCAGAGAGTTTTTTTAAGAACAGATAAAAACCGTGCGCAGTAATCTTGATGCATCGTGATGCATCGCGGAATCGAATCGAATCGTGGACTTGATAATCGTAATCGCATCGAATCGTGTGACCGGTGAAGATGCGCAGCCCTAACGCATAGACATCTATGGCATGGGTAATTCTGAGGTGTCTTGCATCTTCAGATTCACCCCTCATGCCATCATGGAATTAACCACAACCTTGCAGGAGGACATCACCAGGCCAACACATGACACTACCCATGACACCCATGACAGCTACATATACAATCAGAGCCCCATCCCCACAGATTGCGAACAGAACATGTATGGGGACAGCTGGTTGGTTGGTGAGTGACATGGGTGGCAGGCATGACTGGCCCCCCCCATGATGCACACATCACAAGGGGCACATGCACTACTAACATCCTCCTGACTTTTCCCTTCAAGGTGACTCTGCATATGCACTGGGACCCCATCTCATGACCCCATCTCATGCCAGCTCACATTATGCATCTTTGCACGTTAAACACACACATTAATCATGACACAATGAGAATACATGCATGCACACCACTGTGGTCCCTAGCACACACACCCCACATCCTCATCACATTGGATTGGCACCAGTCCACCATGCAGGACTTGTGAGCAGCAACGCCACGCCAAGGCTCCAATTATGTCACTGTACATTCATACACTATTCACACGGACCTGGGGATCACTTCTCCCTGGTCCTGGGGAACCCTTCTCCACCAAAATTGAGGGTGACACCCCTTTTCCCGCAGGAATGTCACCCCCACATTCCCAAATCATACACAAACAGAACCAAAAAAAAAATGACCAGCAAAAATAAAAAATGGCCATCAAAAATATAATTTAAACAAAATAACAACAAAGAAAACACATACAAGACAAAAATCACTCTCAAAGACACGTCACAAACAAACAAACAAACGCTAATAAACAACAGAACAAAAGCACCTTGCTGTATAGGGAGGGATACAAAGGGATGTACTTTTGCAAAGGAAGTGCGTTTGTCTCTGTCTATTTATGCTGTTTGCGTAGTTCACTAATTTGCCCTAGTCCACTTCCAATTTCACTGATTGCGCCGTTCCCGAGTTGTGAGCATGCGCACAGAGGTGCTGACCATGGTCTGCTTCAAGCGCGCATGCGCGAGCCGGCCGGCCCTTCATTTACATGGGGTCACGGCTCATTTCAATGTAACACGCCCACGTCCTTCCCAATTTGTATTTCTCCGCCTTACGCTTCTGAAATAACGTTGCGCAGGCGCAAATTTCTGCTTAAAAGCGACGAGAATAGGGTTATTGCGCTGCTACATTGCGCCAGTCTAACGTAAAGGCGGTGCGCTACGCCGGTCCAATAATGCGCAGATGTACCTGAATCTGACCAACTGTTTTTTTTGTTTGTTTTTTTAAATGTAATTTATTTTTTGTTTATACAGTAAACAGGTTTGAGAGTGTTTTGCAAGACAAGCAAAATGTTTTAATAAATTTTGCCTTGATATACAAGCAATGTCTTGATATAAGAGTAGCGTCATGTCACAACTGAGTATAAAAAAGAAGAGAGGAGCCTCTAAGTGTAGCAATATGGTTACATTTAATGATGATACAACATTTAGAAACTTATTGCTACACTTAGAGGTGCCTCTCTTCCAGTGGCGGCCCGTCCATAGAGGGCGCTCGCTCGGGCCCGCCCCCCCCCCCCCCCCCCCAAGTCAGTAATAAAAAAAAAATTATAAAAAAATTATTTTTTTTTTATTTAAACATGTCCCTTTAAAAAAAAGAAGCAAAAAAAGGTCCCTATGTGCACTGCGCCCGTGCACGGGCGTCGGGTGCAGTGCGAGTAGCGCCACGTCTGGGCAATCATAAGATTGCCAACGAGGTGCTACATTGGCAGGCAAAAAAATGCCTTTGTGGCTATGCCCATCGCGCCACAGTTTCCGGCGCGATGGACTAGTGGCCGGGCGGGTGCACGGCACCCAGTATATGCTGTGCATAGTGCCGACATCAGGAAGTGACGTCGGCGCTATGCAACCCTGAGGGACGCATCACTGAGAGCCTCCAGCCAGGTAAGGAAACCGTCTCCAGATCCCCCCCGCCCTACACTTAGCAAACTTGGGTATAACTTCAGCACAAATAGCGGCCGTTCGGCCCCCCCCCCCCCCCCCCCCGCCTAATGTTTTAAAATGGTCGACTGGCAGCAAAGGCATCAAAGACAAACAACAGGTAATCCACCAGCACCAACACCCCCCCCCCCCCGCTTACTTACTTTAAAAGTTTTCCGAAATTAGCGGCCGTTAGCCGGCTACAGATCAACCCCCCCTCTGCTTATTTATATTTCTTTTAAATGCTCGGCATCAACGTCAATTCGCCAATTCTTAATACACCCAGCTCCCCTTCCTCTCCACACACAAATACATAATGTCTGCAGTGACAGTCACTCATACCGTTGACAGGACCTTGCATCTGCACCAAAATACTTAGCAGTAAACCTTTATGTCAAATAATTTGTCTAATTTTGTGAAAGTAACTCATAGTTTAATCACTGCAGAAGGAGCAAGCTACATTTCCTAATGTTTTTTTTTTTTTATAACTGCCTGACCTTCATAGACAAAAGAGTTTTACTTTTCTTACAAACCTTGACATTTTTCCACATTTTGGCATATTACAACCAAAAACAGCAAACCAATATCCCCCCCCCCCCCCCCGGGTTATTACCATTTCTTTTTATTTCATGAAAATAGCGACAGGCATCAAATTGCAAGCCCCCCCCCCCCCCCCCCCCCACACCACTTATTAAGATTTTTTTATGTTCGGCAACAATAGCGGTTGTATTACCCCCCCCCCCAATGCAGTATGACCGCAGTCTCTGGTAATCTTGTGCAGTATGTTCGCAGTCTCTGGTAATCTCATGCAGTATGTCAGCAGTCTCTGGTAATCTCATGCAGTATGTCCGCAGTCTTTGGTAATCTCGTGCAGTATGTCCGCAGTCTCTGATAATCTCATGCCCACTTAGAGTCCTTCATTACTAACAGTGTAATTTTTTCGTTTGTTTGCGCTGATCTGTAAGGCTGCGCTATATACCATGATTTGTGATGGGAAGTGGAATACAGGGGACGGAGTGGGTAGATTATATAAGGGGCGTGGCTTATGATAAGTGGGAGGGACCAAACATGGAGGGGCGGGGTCTTGCGCCCCCCCCTCCTAAAACTTCACCAGCCGCCACTGCTCTCTTCTCTTTTATACCCTGTAAAAAAAATGCTTTGATATACAAGTGCTTTGGATTACAAGCATGTTTCTGGAACGAATTATGCTCACAAACCAAGGTTTTACTGTATAATAATAATAAAAAAAAAACGAGGTGATCAAATACCACCAAAAGAAAGCTTTATTTGTTTGCAAAAAAAAGATATACATTTTGTTTGGGTACAGCATTGCATGACTGCACAATTGTCAGTTAAAGTGGCGCAGTTCCAAATAGCAAAAAAATAGCCTGGTCATGAAGTGGGTAAAACCTTCCGGGGCTGAAGTGATCAATCCACATAATGTAGGATAGTTACGTATAAACATTACAGTTAGATTTACCTTAGGTCTAATCTATAGCTCTCTATTTCATGTACTGAAAGTAAGCAGTATCCGCTTGGATATCTATCTGGTGTTATCCATGCATGTATACATTTATTTCAGTTGCATTCTATGGGCACTGTAATTTGCACTCCATTTACATCACGTGTAGCTGGAATAAGCATTCCTGTATGTGATTCTCATGCGTTTCTATGTGTTCACTTGAATAGGCTACCCTAGGCGTGTTTCTCACCCCAAAAGCAGCTCTTGCTACTTTTATTGGCAACAAGCTTCAAGTGATTTTTTCAAGGCGTGTTTTTCTGGGTTTGCCACCTAATTCTGTCGCTGCAAAATCACACCACATTTGGGTTGTCATTTAGAAAGAATGGTACCCAAACACCCCTTGCGTGTTTTGCAGCGATGGCCATGGGATTTGAAATTTCAGGTAAAATCATGGTGATTCTGCCTGTGATTCCAAATCGCAAAGTAAGAATGAGGCCTAAATTCTGTACCTGTATTACCAGACCCATATGATATGGGAAGCCCTCTTCTCTGTTTGCCTTACCTTTATTAAGTAATCCCTTTATTTCCATTTCATTTTAACTAAATCGGTACTAATATTGATACTCTAATTCAGGGGTCTCCAAACTTTTCAAACGAAGGGCCAGTTTTTTGTCTTTCAGACTTTAGAAGGGCCAGACTGTGGCCAGCGGGGGCAGAAAATGTCCTGGGCCGAGCATCAGTGAGAACAAATATGGCCTCAGGGTTGGTGGTCAGGAGGAGGAGGTTTAGGGCCCCTATCTGTAGGAAGAATAGTGTCTCATCATTGATGTCAGTGGAAGAAATAGTGGCTCCTTGTTGGTGTCAGTGGAAGGAATAGTACCTCATATAAGTGAGAGAGATAGTGCCCGAGGGCCGGATAAAGGCTAGCAAAGGGCCGGCCGCAGTTTGGAGACCCCTGCTCTAATTAAAAGTCACTGTGGTTTACTAAGTGCAAATAGACTGTGCATTTTGCAAGTACATTTGCACTCATTTTCCCCAGAGCTTAGTAAATGCGGTGAAGCTCTGCTGATTTCCATCATTCAATCATGTACAGCAGTGGCGGCCGGTCCATAATGGGCGCAGGGAAGCCGCCCCCCTAGTTTGCATGCAGGGCTCCGGACTTTTATTTTTTCAAGCACATGATTAGAACGTGAGGCTCTATTTGGCCTGAAAAAGGTTGGGCGCGGGGGCACAGTGCACCACTGACACTAGCGAATCAATATTCGCTATTGGCTTCCGGCTTCTTCTCTTCTCACCAATCAGGACAGGAGGCGGCTCTAAAGAGCAGGAGGGGAAGCCACAGCGCTGTGACCCTGGAGGGGTAAGTGCAGGCCTGGGGGGGGGGGGGGGTTTGTTTGCCTCCTCCCAAAAAAAGTTTAGCATCAGCCACCATTGATGTACAGCAAATGCCTTTTTTTTTTTTTTACTTTCCCTGCCCTGAGTATAAAGAATATACCAAAGTGAAGTTTCATCACATGTGTCGCTGATCTGGTGAAAATAAACTGCTTTTGCAAAGTGCACAGTCTATTTACCTTTAGTAAATCAACCCCACTGTTTAATTAAAAGTTAATTTGTAACTTGCAGAAATAATGACAAGCTTATTTATCACGTGTTTTTCTAGGTACCACAACATTGGGATTTTGGTACTTTTTCATCACGATGTTAATGACGTAGTATTCGAATTTTCCAAACTAAACGTCTACTTCAAAACAAGAGGTGGAACTTATCACAGAGTGAACAGCATCATTACAGATATTGGATCTGTCCTATTTAGTGTGAGCTGGTAAGGTGATACATTTTGTAACCTGTCTTATGTGTGACCTCTCACATCAGCTGCTAAATATCTAATTGTTTATATAGTTCTACATAGTGTCACATTCATGTCCCTACAGGTTCTGGTTCCGACTCTACTGGTTTCCTATGAAAGTGCTTTATGTCACTTGTTGTTTCAGCCTTGAGTCTAATCCAGACATCCCTTTTTATTTCTTCTTCAATGTTCTCCTATTTGCACTGACACTTATGAATATTTATTGGTTTCTGGTAAGTATGCAACTTTGTGACAGATTCTTACACAACCTGCAATTAATTAATTTCTCAAACGATAACATTAATGTTGCATGTTCCTTTTCGATTGTATTAAAGTGGATCGGAACGAAAAAAAAAAAAACTCGCCATGAAATCCTTTTTTCTGGGGTTATTATTGGACATAGATTCCTCTGTTCTTTACGATTGGGTTATACTGTCATCTGCAGTAGTGGGACTTTAGGTACAAAAATAAAAGGTCAGCTCCTGCTGGTGGCCATATTTCCTTGAAAAATGTGCTCTGTTTGGGGTTTAATTGATTTTATTCAAGGACAGTTAGATGTTAAAATCAGGGTTTGTGTACAAACAGACCTATACATACAGTAAATTCTAACTACAAGAGATAGGAAAAGGGGTAATGGGTCAAAGGTAGTAAACGGGAGAGAAGAGGCGGTTTATTCTGCAGCTTGTATTTTTATTCTCACGACAACTCTAAGGCCTCGTACACACGATCGGACATATCCGATGAAAACGGTCCGCGGACCATTTCCATCGGATATGTCCGATCGGGAGTTTGATCCGATGGCGTGTACACACCATCGGATCAAATTCCCCGCTGCCGGACGGCGCGGTGACGCGGCGGTGACGTTGACGCCGCCGCGTCATCGCCACGTCACCGCACCAGGAAGTAAAACACTTCCGCGCATGCGCCGAATCCATTCGGCGGCGGCGCGGCGGCGGTGGGGCACGTCATGTCTGCTGGTAAGTGTACTAACCAGCAGACATGTCGGGCGGACAGATTCCACCAGATGGATTTCAAAGCATGCTTTGAAATCTGTCGGGTGGAGAAATCTGTCCGCTAGCCCATACACACGAGCGGAGATGTCTGCTGAAACGGTCCATCGGACCGTTTTCAGCGGACATATCCCCTCGTGTGTACGAGGCCTCACACATACAGTACAATGCCTCTGTCTATTCTTTGAACATGCCCATTAGGTGGGTCCCATCAAATCATATCCATGTTTGTGGGACTAAGGAGCGTGTTGACTTGTTCCCACACCTTGGAAACCCAGGTCAAGATCAGTCTAGTGACCTGCATTTTGCAGATCTGTGATAATGATATTTGGGTTATACCAATAGGGGTTATGTGTTTTATGTGTACGTGTAAGTGTTGCGCAAATCCTAAATGAATAAATAGCCAGCCAGCACAACAAAGAAAGTTGTAAAAAGTAAAGGGTAATAAGTGTAGCACCAAAAAAAGAGAAGAAATAACTCCACTTGTAAAGTGGAGAGTATATGGAAACAGAAGCTTGCGTTCCCCTTTCCCTCATATAACATAGATCACTTAAGTGAGAGACACCCTTAGAATTTGAGGGAAAGGGGAACGCAAGCTCCTGTTTCCATATACTCTCCACTTTACAAGTGGAGTTATTTATTCTCTTTTTTTGGCGCTACACTTATTACCCGTTATGTGTTTTAGTTTTGTTCATTTTATTTTTATTTATTAGACTTGTAATGTCACCCTTTTATGCACATCTATTTTTTATGTTCTACTTTGAGGGCTGTCTAGGCACACCTGGTGCAATGTCCACCCTTATCCATTTATGGTTTTACCCATGCCTTTTGGATATATGTTTGGTGCCACTTAGTTCCTCCCTGTCCAGGTAGGTGATAGGTAAAGCTCTCCTATACCAGTCAAAAAGAGAACCTCTCACGTGCCCATGCTATCATATAGGGGGCTTATTAGCCTCATTGTAATAGCAATGAAGTCAAATGAAAAAAAAAATTGAAAAAGTGTTAACAAGGAGCCTTCGAGATCTCTCATTAGCACCTCTATTATTGAGAAAAACTATAAAGTGCTATTACGATGGTGCATGGTACTGGTTAGGCTGGCTGCCTATGCCCGGGGTCTTCTCCGCTATGCTTCAGAGGTTGCGGTCAGGAGAGGACAGTGCTTCACATATAGTGGCAGTGCCCCAAAGTGGGGCATTTTTGGATCAGAGTATACCATTTAATTTTTTCCCTCACCAAAGTTAATCTGATCAAATCCCATTACTAGGCAGCATGGTGGAGGAGGCCCTGAGGCATCAGAGGAGACTCATCACCTACATTTCAGCTAAAATCATCATTGCGAGGTCCTGGAAATAAGCAGTCATACCTTTTAATCAGCTTAAACACAAACTCTCCTGGATCATGATAAGTAAGCGTTTAACTGCAATATTAACTACTTCAGCCCCAAACCTTTTTCTAAGATTTAGTGTTTACAATTTAAAAACAGTTTTTTTTGTTAGAAAACTTTTTTTTTTAAAGGCAAAATTTGAATTTGTTTTTTTTCACACAACAGACAAAAAAACACACACGCACATACAGAGGTATACATCTGGAGCCAACAGTGCTCCCAGAATATAGAAAAAGAAAAGGTATATCAATCTGAAATTCAGTTAGCAGATACAAAGCGGAATATAAATCGTATCACTGCTGGGCATTCTTCAATTCACAGCGAGTCTGAGGACACATGCAGAATAGACATGTTAGGGTTATAGTCATAGTACATTCATTACTGAATAGGCCTTACAGTACTCTCTGAGCTGAATTTTTTCGGGCATCCTCTAGCTTCATTTGTCATCTTGTACAGTATAGCGTGGTTCGCAATATTAAGCCAGAAGGCTATAGTGGGCAAGGATTGAGACTTCCACTGCATTGTTATTGATTTTTTTTAGCATAAAATAGTACTATGCGTATAAAAGATTGTACATTTTTAGAGAGTTTGTCATCATCGATGTATTCTAGCAGGCACCTTAAGGGGCTACAGATATTAGGTTTCTGAGTTAAGGAGCTAATAAAGGCTGTAACCTCTGACCAGAACTTTCTTATCGGAGTACAATACCACATCATATGGAAGAATGTACCATCAGCCATGCCGCATCGAGAGCACAGTGGAGAAGGCAGTCTTTGCAGTTTAATCAGCAAACAATATGTAAAGTAGGACAACAATTTCATCTAGATGACTTTGTCACAGGAAGAGATGACAGAGGCAACCTGGATAGGGAGAACTTCGCACCAGATGTCCTCCGTCAGCTCAGGTATATCACAATGCCATCTACATTTAACAGCCCCAAGCCTGTCAGTCGTGGAGTGAAGCAACGCTTTGTAGTATGTAGAGACAAGTTTAGTGTAGGAGGAGTCCATCAGCAATAGTTCTAGCGGGGATGGCTGGAGATCAATATTTCGGAGCCCGAACTGCGTTGAAGCAGTGTGACGTATCTGCAGGTAATGAAAATAGGATGTGTGTGGGAGGCCGTAGTCCACACGAAATTCCGCAAAGGAGCGGAATGTGTTTCCTGTGAATAAGTGTGAGATCACCTTCACCCCTTTTTTAGACCAGAACCCCCCATCTGTCCTGTGAAAAAACTTCGGTAGGCTTGGGTTTCCCCAGAGCAGAACATTCAGGGAGTAATACATTTGTGCAGTGGATGGCAACATCTTGGAGACTTTAAAGATTTTTAGGGTCATTGCCAGGACTGCAACGCTGTCTCTTCCCCTAAGGGACAGTCAGTGTATTAAATTCTGATTCGTAGGATGTAAGAACGGCTGCCTCTAAAGCAGCGGCTACTTTGTTGGCTTCAGGGTAGAACCACCAATGCATGTGCGCCAGCTATGATGCAACATATTAGGTTTGTAAGCAGGGGAGCGCCAGACCCTCTTCAAGAGCGGGTAATTGTAAGGTATGTTTCACAATTCGGGTTACTCCTTTTGTTTTTGTGACACATACCGGTGAGTTGCTCAGAATGGCAAGAAGATAATTTTAAAAATACTTAATCTACCTAGTAGCGTTAGAGGAAGGTTATGCCATGTTTTCAGTGTGTGTCTCAGTCTACTGATAAGAGGATCTAAATTAATCTTAATATAGGAGGAGATGGGATGTTGTATAAGAACTTCTAGGTATCTGAAAGTGCTAACAGTCTGTAATGGGCAAGAGGGAGGTAATGATACCAGTACCGCCTGATCTATCATAAAGAGGAGAGATTTATCCCAGTTAACCTGGAATCCCGAAGATTGACCAAATCGTTGGATAATATCCAGCAGGGTTTGGATATGGAAGCATTTACTCTCAGTCTAGCAGTTGGTTTAGAGTATAGTAATTGTACCCATTTAATAAAAGTGTCTCTAAATCCAAATTTAGCCAGGACTTCCAGGAGGTATGGGCATTTGACTGAGTTGAAGGCTTTGTGAGCTTCTAGAGCCAAAACGTCTCGAGAGCCTTCATGTACCGCTTGTAAATTGGTGAAAAGTCTGTCTAGATTATAAGATGTCGATCGGGCAGGGATGAATCTAGTTTGGTCTGTGCCAATAATGGATGTAATGACTGTATTCAATCTCCGGGCGAGCACCTTAGCCAAAATCTAAGGCCACGTTCACGTGATCAGTCCAAACTGATTAGAACGGACTGAAGTCCAGTTTCATCGGTCCAAACCGACCGTGTGTATGGCCCATCAGTCTGTTGTCCTTCAGTCCAAAGTTTTAAAACTTGCTTTAAAATCCGACTGATGGACGCCTGACTATCGGTCCAAACCGATCGTTAGTACGCAAAAGTATCGGTTCAAAAACCCGCGCCTGCTCAGAATCAAGTCAACGCATGCTTGGAAGCATTGAACTTCGTTTTTTTCAGCACGTCGTTGTGTTTTATGTCATCACGTTCTGACATAATCGTTTTTTGAACTGATGGTGTGTACGCACATCAGACCATCAGTTTGTGAACCGATAAAAATGAACTTCAGTCCATTTTCATCAGTTTGGACTGATCGTGTGTACAGGGCCTATTAACATCTAAATGAGCGAGATTGGCCTATATGGTTCACAAAGAAGATGGTCCCTGTGAGGTTTGCCTATAAGAACAATCAGAGTCTCTGACATAGAGGGCGGAAGTTGTCCTGTCTTCAGGGCAAAATTGTATACCCGAAGCAAGTGGGGGATAAGCATTTCCCTAAACTGCTTATATAAAAGTGTATGGGGAATCCATCTAGGCCCGGTGTTTTATTTATGGCGAATGATTGTTTGGCCTCCTCTTTTTCCTCTGTTGTGAGAGGAGCATCAAGCAAAAAGGCCTGATGATCCACCAATTTCAGAAGGGAAATGTGCGACAAATAGTCATCTAGTTCTACTATAGTATAGCGTGCTCTAGTGGCATACAATGTGGAGTAAAATGAGACAAATGCTTCCATAATCTCGCTATTTTACACAACTACAGCACCCTCAGAGTTTGGGATTCTCGGGATGTTGTATAACAGAAAACACGCAAACTCCTGCGCACGGGTGGGTTGTCCAATAATTGATCAAAGGATCTTCATCAAAAGTCAGAAAATTGAAAAGAGTGGTGCTAGCAGTGGCCTTGCTGCCCTTCATGGATGGGGAAGTCCTGGCACAAACAAAGAAAAGAAAAAGAAAGGCGCACCAGCCTTGGAGGGGACCACACCCACTGCTGACCTCAATGATCCCACCCCTAGGGGCTCGCTGTGTTTACCAATCCTTAGGTGCGAGCCCCTAGGGGTGGGATCATTGAGGTCAGCAGTGGGTGTGGTCCCCTTCAATTCAATTCAATTCATTCATTGAATGTAGTAGTATATAGGCAGTGGACACGGAGGGGTCTTTACTGTCGAGCTCTGATGAAGAGGCCCCAGACGCCTCGAAAACGCGTCAGCCGGCAGCAGCATATTCCCTGTATCCCCCCACTGTGGAGCGTGGTCCAAAGGGAATTTACCTCAATTTTGTTGACAAGCCTGTTCAATATGCTGTTTGTGAGTAGTTTTTAATATTATTACTATTGAATAAAGTGCTAAGTGGTAATGCACTAGGCTGGTGCGCCTTTCTTTTTCTTTTCTTTATTCTCGGGATGTTGCATGGCTGATATTCAGGTCTGGCAAGATAGGCCAACAGGTGGCTATTCTTGTTTTTTGTATAGCAATTTTTTCTCTAAGTTCCTTCTCCGCATCCACCAATCTGGACTGGGATGCCTTACGGGCCCGTCCAATAACTGCAGCAAAGGACCCTTGTGTAGTGGTCTTAAAGGTTTCCCATACCACAGGAATGGAAGAGCTTTGTTTGTTGGTTATCCAGTAGGATTTCATCTCGACTAGGGATGAGCTTCGCGTTCGAAACAAACGTATGTTCTACTCGAACATCGTCCATTCAACCGCTCATCGAAATTCGAACAAAAACGATTGTTCGCGGCAAATTCGAGTGAAATGAAACTACCGTTTTTAAAACCTTTTTTTTTTCCATTGATACTACTATCAATTGATACATGTTCCCTGGGGCAAGACCCGGGTTCTGAAAGACGTTTTCCAACAATAACTTGAAAATTGGTCTTTAAAACGACCGTTTTTGAATTCGAACGTTCGAGTCCCATAGACTTCAATGGGGTTCTATATGTTCGTGCGAACGATCGGACCGTTCGACGGTTCTGGTGCGAACCGAACGCGGGGGTGTTTCGGCTCATCCCTAATCTCGACCACACTCGGTATGAGGGAGACGTATCCAGGGCAATTTCCACCATCAAAGGGGAATGGTCGGATATCGCCCTGGGGAGATATTTTATTCTAGATACCATATTGAGCATATCAGATGACATTAAACACAGGTCTATACGTGGTAAAGTGACACAAAAACTCCTTCACATCCGCATGCTTCCATCTCCAGGCCTCTACCAAGTCAAATTGGGTCACAAAAGAGTCTAGGGGTGTAGGGAGGTGTTGTAGAGCAGCAGAATCTATCAATGGAGTTGTCCAGTACTGTATTATAATTACTGGCTATTAATAGAGGGCCCTCAGCTATTTCCAGCAACACACCCATCGCTCATTCAAATTTTTTTCGGTGAAGGGCGGGGAAACATACAGGCTAGTTACCATGTAGGGTTTACCAAGGGGTTCTAGCACTAGAATTACAAAGCAGGCCATTAGAGTCCAGCTTAATATGTTTGATGGTGACAGGGGCTGATTTGGCTATAAGGATTGACGTACCCCTGGCATACGTGGAGTATGTGGAGTGAAGGGCGAACGCTATTTTAGCTCTCTTGAGGGTCATAACCCTAGAGCCCTGTAAATGGGTTTCCTGGAGAAGGATCACATGCGGATTGTGCCTTGACAGGTAATCAAACATGAGTGCACATTTCACTTTGGAGTTAAGCCCCCTAACAGTCATATTTACTGACTCCCAGTCCTCGGGCACATTAGGGTCATCCAAAGGAAGGACAATCATGCACCTTGAGGAATGGGAGGAGACAAGAGTAACTTATACATGTGAAATAACCATGTGCTGTCTGTTTATGGTACCTGGACATAAAATGGCTGACTAGGCCAAAAAGTGCATGAGTAAACAGTAAAAAATAATAATAATAAAATGAGGAAACAAAAGGAGCCCCCAACATTCGATCCCACAACATTCAAAACCACCCTAACCTTCCCTGCTCCCAAACCAAAACACATGAGAGCTTTGATCCCAAAACCAAATCTGCAAAGCAGGGGGTATCTAATATAGTCCCGCAGCTAACAAACCCTGAGTAACAGAAAGTATCTGAGGCAGCTGGCTGCCATCCGTGACCATCCGTGATGTTTTGGTGTCACTTCTGCCCTGCAATGGTATGGAGTTGCCAGCGGTTCCAGTAAGCGGCGGAGGGCACCAGAGCATGGCGGTTGGGTGCCGCTCTCCCGCCGCCAATAAAAGTGATCTTGCGGTGAATCCGCCACAGAGACCACTTTTATCTGAAAGCGGACTGCCCGCTGAAGAAGAAGATACCGGGGTTTTGGTAGCTAGCTGCTGCCTTAACAACTATATGCCTCTTTTAGGTACCGACGTATAAGGACGGCGGCGGTCCGTAAGTGGTTAAATGACAAAATTAAGATGTTTGAGAAGGTATGGAATCCGTGGATTAAATATCTGACTGCCAATCCCAGGGCCTTTCCCGCCTAGATTGTTATTTGAACAGTAAAGGTTAGAGCACAGAGTTCCCTTCCCTTTTTTTCGCTCTCCTTTGTTACCTCCCTTTTTTTCCCTCTCTCTCTTCCCTCTCCTTCCTTAGCCTTCTGGCCTCCTTTTTCAATTGGTAACTACGCTGCTTCCTTTTGATAATTCAGGGATCAGGTTTGTTCTAGTAGTTCATTTGGTGTGATCGTCTCCCCATGAGGAAGGTCAAAAGCCATGGAATGTATGACAAGTAGAATCAAGGTTTGACCCAGAGAACATATTTCTTATTACAATTACATCAAATGCAGCCACTTATGCCCATCATATGCAGCCACTTGTGCCCATCAAATACTGCCATTGAACCACCCGCCTGCTCGCTCGCTGACTGCCCAGCACTTACCCCATCTTGGTAGGGGATCAGGCAGCGGATCAGGCGGCGAGCTGTGGGATGGTGGGATGAGCAGCGGGTCAGGTGGCATCTCCTGTGTCCTCCATTTGTCTCACTCTCTTCTTCCCTTCCATTCGGTTCGGAGCGTCTGTTTCTTCTGCCAATCAGGTGACGGGTATTTGACCTGCTCCTCCTGTTTGGCTGAGAGGTGGCTCAGTGTTAGAATAGCGAATATTCATTCACTTTTCTAGCACACCTTGGTGGACTATGAGCACAATGCTCTTTTTTTAAAGCCTATTAGAGGCTATGGCTCTAATCAGGTGCTTAAAAAAAAAACACCCCCGCTGCTGGAATTCAGGCACCCAGGATCCAAAAAGGGTCTGGATGCCTGAATAGGGGGTGGCTACAGCGGCCATGGATGGATTTATGCTATGTGTAAATCCATCCATTCTACACAGAGGAGGTGGCACCCGAACCAGACAATCCCCCCCTAACCGAGGCTACCCCGTCTTCTGAGGGAAGAGCAGCCAGGAGACAGCTCACATTAGGCTTCTTTGCACATTAAACACACACATTAATCATGGCACAATGAGAATGCACGCATGCACACCACTGTGGTCCCTAGATCACACACACCACATCCTCATCACATTGGATTAGCACAAGCCCACCATGCAGGGCTCCAATTATGTCACTGTACATTCATACACCATTCACACGGACCTGGGGATCCCTTCTCCACCACAAATGAGGGTGACACCCCTTTTCCGGCAGGAATGTCACCCCCACATTCCAAAATCATTCACAAACAGAAAAAAAAATCCAAAAACTCAAAAATTGCCCAGCAAAACAAAAAAAAAACACAGCAAAGAAAACACAGAAAAGACAAAAATCACTCTCCAAAACAGTCACCAAATATCTCAAAGACACGTCACAAACCAACAAACGCTAAACAAACAACAGAACAAAAGCACCTTGCTGTATAGAAAGGGATACAAATGGATGTACTTTTGCAAAGGAAGGGCATTTGTCTCTGTCTATTTAAGCTCTCTGCATAGCTCACTAAGTTGACCGGCCTAGTTCCAATCAGACTGATTGCACCGTGCCGAGTTGTGAGCATGCGCAGAGAGGTACTGACCATGGTCTACTTCATGTGGGCATGCGCAATCCGGCCGGCCCTTCATTTGCATGGGGTCATGGCTCATTTAAATGGAACACGCCCACATCCTTCCCAATTTGAATTACACCGCCTTACGCCTTGGAAATTATGTTGTACCGGCGAAAATTTTTACGCAAATACTACGAGTATACGGTGCTTGTGCCTCCAAATTGAGACGGTGTAACGTAAAGGAGATGCGCTACGCCGGTCAATATATGTGCCAATGTACGTGAATCTGGCCCATTGTTTTTTACTTAGAAAATTGTCTGTCTTTTATTGTTTATAGCGCAAAAAAAAAAGTGATCAAATACCGCCATACAAAGCTCTAAATGTGGGAAGAAAGGACATCAATTTTATTTGGGTACAGCATTGCATGACCACATAATTGTCAGTTAAAGTAACGCAGTGCTGTATTGCAAAAAATGACCGGGTCATCATCCGGAGGTCAAGTAGTTAAACAATAGGAGCTAGACTTTTAGGATAATAAAAAAAAGAGTTCACGGTTGTAGCAGTGCTTTAGCATATAATTGCTTATACCATACTTCCTCTTGTTTCCCTGTCATTTCCTGCCTAGCTGGCCACAACTGTCAGTAGATTCCACGGTACTCCAAAGGACTTCTGCTATGCAGTTTTAGGAGGCTGAAGGGAAAGGTCAAAAAGTGGAATTTTAATAAACAATAGAATGAGGTAAACATGAATGTTTAAATATTACAGTGAAGTTATATGTAGTGTTATTTGTGTAGACAGCTTGGGCACTCGTAAATCTGAATTTGGGTGAAACAGCTAATAATATTCATTGTATGCACTTTGTTTTACATTGAAGGTCTTCTTTCTTTGTATACTCCCTCATTTAACAATGAATGTTTTGTCATGTATTTGGCTGAATGTT
Organism: Rana kukunoris; assembly: GCA_029574335.1. Lineage (NCBI taxonomy): Eukaryota > Metazoa > Chordata > Amphibia > Anura > Ranidae > Rana > Rana kukunoris. Next base: position 428,790,335 of record CM056049.1, read on the forward strand.
GATTTCAGTATGTGGGAATCAACCATATATCAATGCACAGTGTGTGTGCTGGCTGAAGAAAAGAATCAGTGAGTATTCTTTAATCTACTGTTACAGAATATTTCAAGTTCCAGTGGTTATTAGCTTGGGGGAAGGGAGTAGGTTATGGGTGTTTTTAGGTCTAGATTTTTATGATTATTATTTGGGCGGATGGGGACCATGGGTAGCTATCAGTTTGCAGGTGGTCATCTATACAGCCTGACTGTACATGGCATTAGTTAAAGTTGAAATGTATGTAAACCCTCTCCTATACCCAGCGAACTAAACAGCCTCAGAAGATACACAGGGTTGAAACAAATCTCCCTACATAAGTTTTACATCTATATCTGCTGTCTTCAGCTTTCTATAAGTTTAAAAATTGCAGATCGTGTTAGAAATCTTGTTTCCTCATTCAGCAGTGGGTGTGGCAACTGGGTCTGTGTGAGAGCTGATTGGAGGAAAGACACACACCCCCTTCACATAGGCAGAGGAAGGCAGGAATATGCAGAGCAGTCTTCTAAAATCGATGCTTTCATGAATGGGGTTTACATCCACTTTAAGGTGGAACTAAACCCTCCTCTCCTTTACAGCCAAGGAAGCTGCCATCTTAGCCTCCGTTTGATCTGCAGTCGCAATAGTGATGCACATGTGATCAGTTATGACACCAGCTATTTGATGATTTGACAGTTTGGTTGAAGGCACAAGCAACAGTGACAGTTATCAGTCACATCATTAAATAGGGAATTATAGAGTAGATGTGTTGCTACTTGGCGCCACTTCAAGACCAGGCCTTTTTCTGACATTTGTTGTTTACAACTAAACATCTGTATTTTTTGCTAGAAAATTACTTAGCATCCCCAAACATTATACAGTATATATATATACATATATATATATATTGTAGGATTGGGGAATCAGACTCCAATGGTAGGTGCGTTTTTCAGTGAGTAGACCATTCCAGAACTGAGTTTTTTAAGGGCCTGGTAGCCCACTTTTATTTAAAAGCATCAAAGTTCATAGATACAAAAGCAGCCCTCGCAGGGGGGTTCCATCATTCCAGTATCTTTCAAAAAAATTCCACAGTCGCACACAGCATCTGGTTCGCACACAGCGACCTATCCGCACACATCGTTTGATTTGCACACATCGACTTGTTCGCACACAGCGACCTATCCGCACACATCGTTTGATTCGCACACAGCATCTAGTTCGCACACAGCGACTTATCCGCACACAGCGTTTGAGCTCACTGGTCGCACACAGCGTTTGATCTTCTTGAAGCACACAGCTTCTAGCTGTCCCAACAGTAATGACCTCTGCCTCCTGCAGAGAGACGCATCCACTCTGTCTTCTCTTAGGGCCCTTTCACACTAGCGGACGAACGGTCCGCTCATTACAAGTCCGTTTACGGACTTGTAATGGGTCCCTATGGGAGCGGATCCGTTAGCGGATGATGCATCCGCTAACGTCCGCTCGATCCGCATCCGTTTTTGCGGACGGAAGAATGTCCTATTTTTCAAACGGATCGGATGCAAACGGACAGACGGTCCGTTTCCATCCGACTCCCCATAGGGGAGAGCGGAGGAGAGACGGGGCGGTCCCTGCACAGTGTGCGGGGACCGCCCCGTCCGCCCGACAGCTCAGCGGAGACCCCCCGCTGAGCTGACGGACACAAGGAGCGGACCGAAAAATGGACCGCTCCGTGTGTAAGGACCCCTACAGAGGTTTGGGTCACCTGACTCCTAGCACAGACCTCCTGTCTGTGGGGTGGGGCGGGGCCCTGAATGCTGTTCAGGTCAGAACTATATACCTGGACACACGGCTGTCCAATTAGTGTGTCTTTCTCTCCTGAATCTGGCGTAAACAAGCCATTTCTCACACAGCACAGGGTCCCATCCTCACAATATATATATATATATATATATATATATATACATACATTTTAACAGAGACCCTAGAGAAAAAAATGGCGGTTGTTGCAATATTTTATTTCACACTGTATTTGCGCAGCAGTCTTTCGAATGCAATTTTTTGGGGAAAAATAAAATAAAAACAGTAAAGGTAACCCAGTTTTTTGTATAATGTGGAATGGCGACAAACAGGTGTAACTTGTGTATGCATTTGCTTATGCTCGCAAGCTCAGAGGGATGGGGTGCTTTAAAAAAATATATATATATATTTATTTAACTTTTATTTTAACACCGTCCCTTTAATTTTTCATTCCTATTGTAAATATCACTTGTAATATAAATAAGCATGACAGGTCCTCTTTATTGAGAGGTTTGGGGGTCAAAAAAAGACCCCAGATCTCTCACTTACCTTTAAAAGCAAAAATAAATACATTTTATTTTGACTTTAAGAAGAAAAAAAAATCCCTTTAAGCCCAAGAGGGGGAAGTGACATCCTCCAAGGGCATAAAGCCAAGTGGGGGCTCCATCTTGCCCTCACTCAGCTTCTTGCCCAGGCATCTGAGGACTATACAAATGATCTTTCGGTGAATCCACTGCTGGGACCACTGATGAAAAAAATAAAATAAATACTGTTTTTTTTTTTTTAGGTAGTCTCTCTTCAGATAGGTCACTATACAAAGTGGGTTGGCTATGGGAGATTGAGGAAGCACGAGAGATATTAAGAATAATGTTATCTCTATTAGGTGGTGCATAGTTTCCTTGTCTAGGTTGTGCATTTGAGTTCCACTTATACGCATTGCCTCCTTTATGTGCTAATTGGTCCCGCAGGAATTTCAATTTCTTTGCCTTTCATAATATCGGCAGTATATTTTTCTATCATTTCTATTGCCTCCTTCTCTTTTTGAGCAAAAACAGGAGATGAGGCTACCGAAGTATGCTCGAACAACCCATTTCTATATTTGCTTGACAACCCATTTCTGTATTTTCTCACCAAGTAAGGAGATCTCATGCTTGTACTGAGAGCAGAGAATGGAGATCATTCGAGAAGAACATGTCTGTAAGTTAGATTCCCACAGAAGCTTTAAACTGTCATCAACTTTTTTGAGGTTAGGGAAAATCTAAATACGTAGGCCCCAAGGTATGATGTTATGTTCCAAGTACTTTAATTCATAATTCAGTAAACAAATGTGCCAAATCCTAATGGATAGATAATAAATTCATAAGTCAGTGCTAAAAAACATTAAAGTGACAAGTGCTATAATTTATGAGTCCATTAGTGGTTCAGCAAAGTGACATGTGCTGAAAATATAAGTTCTTAATATGGTGCTGCGAAAAGGATCACAGAAAACCATGCGGTGTGCCATTGTCTTCACACGTGCTCCCCCTCTTATGCTGCACTCACCAGAAATATCTCCCCACCAGGGGGTCATCAGCATTCACAACACCACTTTGCTGTATATGAATTCCAGACCCAGTGAATGAAGGGTTTTTCCTTTCTCCTTACTTCTACTGCCCCAGCATTCTCAAATATATGCAGAGATAGTAAAAAGCTCCATATCACAATTCCGTTTAGCAACTATATTAACCACTTTAGCCCCGGAGCATATTGCTGTCCAAAGACCAGAGCACTTTTTGTGATTCGGCACTGCGTCGCTTTAACTGACAATTGCGTGGTCGTGCGACGTGGCTCCCAAACAAAATTGGCGTTCCTTTTTTCCCCACAAATAGAGCTTTCTTTTGGTGGTATTTGATCACCTCTGCGATTTTTATTTTTTGCGCTATAAACAAAAATAGAGCGACTATTTTGAAAAAAATTCAATATTTTTTACATTTTGCTATAATAAAAATCCCCAAAAATATATAAAAAAACATTTTTTTTCCTCAGTTTAGGCCGATACGTATTCTTCTACATATTTTTCGTTAAAAAAAAAAATCGCAATTAGCGTTTATTAATTGGTTTGCGCAAAATTTATAGCGTTTACAAAAAAGGGGGTCGTTTTATGGCATTTTTATTATTGTTTTTTTTTACTAGTAATGGCGGCGATCAGCGTTTTTTTTTTCGGTACTGCGATATTATGGTGGACACATCGGACACTTTTGACACATTTTTGGGACCATTGGCAATTTTATAGCGATCAATGCTATAAAAATGCATTGTATTACTATAAAAATGCCATTGTCAGTGAAGGGGTTAACACTAGGGGGCAGGGGAGGAGTTAAGTGTGGTCCTGGTGTGTTCAAACTGTATGGGGGGGGGGGTGGCCTCACTAGGGGAAATCACTGATCTTCTGTCCATACATTGTATGAACAGAAGATCAGCGTTTCCCCCGCTGACAGAAACGAGAGGTATGTGTTTACACACATACCTCCCGTTCCCCGCTCTGTAACGAGCAATCGTGGGTGCCCGGCGGTGATCGTACCCGCCGGGCACGCTCGGGGGACGCGCGCGCGCACCCTACAAGCTGCTACAGGGAGGACGTAGAGCTACGTGCTCCCGCGTAGCAGTGCCACCGTCCCGCAGTAATATGACGGCGGGCGGTCGGCAATTAGTTAAAAGATAAATAGTAATGTACTTACATGGGTAAAATTGATAATGGGCATTAAAACCAGGAAGTCTAGGATGCAATGTGCTCTACGAACTTAAAACCGGAAGTGATGCTATGACGCTGTAAGTTTTTACCTATGCGTTTCGTCACAGCATCATCAGGAGCTGCACCTTCTTGCTCCACTTCCTGGTATTTGTTATATTTTATTATTGACAGGTTTATAGTCACTTTGTACAGGAAATGAGCCCAGTGAATTGTATTTGTGGCATTTATGAGATGCTGCAGAGAGATCTGTGTAGTTAGGGGCATACACATTGCGGTTGATTTACTGATTGGCTGTTAATTTTGCAAGTTTTTTTTCTCTCCTCTCCTTTGCTTAATGACGGTAGTAAACATTTGCATACCAATCGTATGCAAGGAAAATTTTAGATTTTTTTTTTCCTTGCACATGATTGGATGATGAAAGTCAGCAGAGCTTCACCTAAGCCTATTGACCTTAAATTAAACCTATTTAGTTAAGCCCATAAAATAACTCAATTCTCACTTGTACTGTAAACTAAGGCCGCGTAAACACGATTGAATATATCTGCTGAAACTGGTCCACAGACCAGTTTCAGCGGACAGATTCGATCGTGTGTACGGGCTAGCAGACAGGTTTCCAGCAGACAAAAGTTTTAAAGCATGCTTTAAAACTTGTCTGCTGGAAACCCGTCTGTCCGACATGTCCGCTGGTTAGTACGCCTAACTAGCGGACATAAATCCCCTGCATGCGCCGAATGGATTCGACGCATGCGTGGAAGTATTTTACTTCCTGGTTCGGTGATGTGGCGGCGTCAACGTCACCGCCACGTCACCGCGCTGTCCGTCCGCAGGGATTTTGGTTTGATCGTGTGTACACACATGAGACCAAAATCTCCAGGAGACATATCCGATGAAATCGGTCTGTCGGACCTTTTTTAGCGGATATGTCTCCTCGTGTGTACGCGGCCTAACAGCTGACACTAGCGTATGCTGTGCATAAGCCGGAATTCCTTCTAATAAAAAAGAGCACTTTTGTCATTAAAGGAAGGGACAAAGCCAGACCATCCACAAGGCAACTTTGGAAAGACCCTAGGCGTGAATAATGTCTAGGAGTCCAAACACAACTTTAAACACAGAGTAAACCATGGGGGGTAGTGCAGTTGGTAAAAGCTCTGCACCTGCCTATCCAATACAGTCTAACAGACAATGCAAATATGGCAGATTCTCTGTGCCACCGCAGTCTATGTAATTGTTAATTAAAGAGATGGGGGCCCAAAAGCTGATACCTTTACTACGGTCCCAGTCTTCCCATATCTATCTTCAGGAAGGGGAAGCAACGTAGGAAATTGATATGCATACAGAAAGCACTTTCCCAAGAAATGGTGTAGTTATTGCTATTATACAAGCTAACTTTCATAAACCAAACTTTTGTGGGGGTCAAATTAAATATTTTCACTCAGTTTCCACCCCATAGTCACACATTTTCGTGTAAAAAAAAAAAAAATCATAAATAGAACATTTTCAAATATGACATGAAAACCGCAGAACACTTTACATAGTGTAAACGTTTGGGGTAATTAACTCTTGTGGCAGATGCGTTTTTTGTGCAGTGAGTCAACACCAAACAGGCATATAATGTTAAGGGCCTGGTAGCCCACGTTTATTAAAGGAGAAAAAAGAAACAAAAGTCCATTCAGGAATCCCACGCAGGGGTTTAAACGTTATCCAAAGATAAATGAAAATACCAGCCCACCTGGCTACTCTTTAACAGCACTGCGGCTACAGGTACTGGTTCCTCAAACCATCACCTCCTCCAGACCCACGGTCCTGAATGCACAAGCTTTGGGCTTCTTAGGCTCCTTTCACACGGAGCGGACCGTTTTTCGGTCCGCTCCGTGTGCCCGTCAGCTCAGCGGGGGGGGTCTCCGCTCAGCTGTCGGCGGACGGGGTGGTCCCCGCACACTGTGCAGGGACCGCCCCGTCTCTCCTCCGCTCTCCCCTATGGGGAGTCGGATGGAAATGGACCGTCTGTCCGTTTGCATCCGATCCATTTGGCCGGACGGAAGAAAAATAGGACATTCTTCCGTACGCAAAAACGGATGCAGATCTAGCGGACGTTAGCGGATGCATCATCCGCTAACAGATCCGCTCCCATAGGGAAGCATTACAAGTCCGTAAACGGACTTGTAATGAGCGGACCGTTCGTCCGCTAGTGTGAAAGGACCCTTAAACGCACACAGCTTGAAGTCCCTTAATGCACACAGCTTTAGGCTTCTTGGGCGCACACAGCTTTGAAGTCCCTTAATGCACACAGCTTTAGGCTTCTTGGGCGCACACAGCTTTGAAGCCCTTCAACGCACACAGCGTTTGTCCTCACACAGAGACACTCACCAGCAGCCACTGCTCCAACTCCACCTTCCTCTCTTCTTCCTTCCCATCTGCTCTCCCCAGCCCTTCCTTTAATGAGCTGTCTACACCTGGGAAGGCAGCTTGCAGGCTATCTTAAAAACCTGGACACAGGTTGGAGACCCAGTCCCACCCAGATCTCTGAAGGATCTCCAAGCCATAGAGCCCCATGAAGTAATAGGAAAAATATGAGAAAACTGCCAGCGCAGTTTTCTCTGTTTTTAAATGTATGCTCTGCAGCTCTGCATATTGGCTGAATGCAGACTCTGTGTCCACTTCAACGTGACAGTAGCTCTTACTGTTACAATAGGTAAATTCAGAGACATAGACGAAAAGTTTCCATTCAGATGAAACATACTGTGATAGTGCTAGCCTGCCCCTGACAGTCCTGCCACTGTGTAAATGGAGATAGAAAGTGCACCAAAATGTTTGTGCTGAGCAGAAAATGGTGGGTTTTTCAACTTTCCAGGTTTGTAATTCCAAAATTGGATTCCAGAGTTCAGAGGCTTTAAAGAGCTTTAGAAGGGAAGAGGCCTCCAGCCTCCAGGCTTTGCTCCATTGGTGAGATAGGTGTGCTCTTCCCAAAAGCCAGGTGGATTTCATATGGGTTCCAGGGTGTGGGCTTATGAAACAGGGAGCTACAACATAGAGAGCTGAGAAAGCTGCAACTGTTGTACATGAGCACAGGTGTGCTTATATGGTCTGGAGGACCAAGGCAAAGGGTCTGAGCACCGAGAGGTGCTGCTGTAAAGAAAAGGAGCCAGGGGGCATGATATTATTTGGCCTTTTCCTGTTCTTGCTTTAAATGCTGAATCCTCTGTGTTTGAATCCTTATAGGCCTGACTCTTCTACCACTAAGGGCCAGATTCAGGTAGAGTTAGGCTGGAGTATCAGTGATACTCCAGCCTAACTGTCACTTTAAGCCGGCGTTTCTGTTTTCTGTAACCAGAAAACAAGAAACGCCGGGTTGGAGTTCCGATGCGAGCGGCGTTAATTGAATTTCGCCATCGCATCGCAACTTTAATTTAAAAATGGCGCCGGGGGCGTTCCCGCTGATTAACGCCGAAAAAATATGTTAATCAGCGGGAATCGGCAATTCACGATCGTATTCGGGCGCGACGCAGTGACTTTCCGACGTTTCCGTAAGAGATACGCGGCGTAAATAAATACATGCCCCCTAGGTGGAGTATCCTATGTTAAGTATAGCCGTCGTCATCGCGTCGAAAAAAAAAAATTTGCGTCGCTTGCGTAAAACGTCCATGAATGGGGATTTGACGTCATTGACGTTCACTGACAGAATTTGGAGCATGCGCACTGGGATGCATTGACAGTCGACGCATGCGCAGTACGTTCGCCGCGCGAATCGCGCTTAGTTTAAGTAATACACGCCCCGTACCCGCCCAATTTGAATTCCGCCGGCTCATTTACGATACGCTGCCGCAACTTTAGGAGCAAGTGCTTCATGAATAACAGCACTTGCTCCTAAAATTTCGCCAGAGTAACGTAAATGAGAAACGTTACTCTAGAGTAAAGATGCTTCCCATCTACCTGAATCTGGCCCTAAATGTATTTCCCCATATTACAATACATTAATATCTCAGTAGCGAGTCCAAAAAGAAAAACATGGGGGAAATTGAGGGGAAAGTATAAATTGGTGGTGAGAAGCATGGGTTCAGACTGTAGACACCAATAAAAGAAGGTTTTCATAAAGTCTTCTAAAGAAGGCAATTGGACACATATACTGTGTTTCCTCCAAAATAAGATCTGCCCGAAAATAAGACATAGCATTATTTTCCAGGATGGCTGCAATATAAGCCCTACCCAAAAATAAGCCCTAGTTAAAAATGTTGGTAAAATCCTATAATCCACTCTATTACAGTAGTATATATTGTACAATGTGTGTTTCTGTAATATAACTTTTCCCAAATACCTTTGGTACAGCGGCGCTTGGCACTCAGTGGACCTCCTGCTGCTCTCCTCCTCTTCTCCCAGCTTTCAGTGAGGGAACTCAGCCCCCCCTCACTCTGCAGTGCTCAGAGCAGGGAGACCAGTGGTTCACGGAAGCGCCATGCAGCACTATAACGAAGGTATTTGGCACACGCATATTACAGAAACACACACATTGTACAATATATACTACTGCAGGGAGGGAGAGGGGGAGAGAAGACAGCACATTACATGGTAAGACCTACCCTGAAAATAAGCCCTACTGTTTTTTTGGTTGCCAAAATTAATATTAGATCTGGGCTAATTTTCAGGGGGAACACGGTAGTGCCAAGGGTTATGTGACTTGTAAAGAAGGAAAAGAGGGAAAGACAGGAGGAGAACAAATAGGAGTGGGGAAAGGGGGCTTTGGGGGTGGGGAGGATCTGGAGTGTGGAGCAGTTACCACAAACTAGGGTTGTCCCGATACCACTTTTTTAGGACCGAGTACAAGTACCAATACTTTTTTTTCATGTACTCGCCGATACCGATTACCAATACTTTTTTTAAATGCAGCCATGTGTCCCCAAATGCAGCCTTGTGTCCCCAAATGCAGCCTTGTCCCTAAATTCAGCCATGTCCCTAAATTCAGCCTTGTCCCTAAATTCAGCCTTGTCCCTGATTCAGCCATGTCCCTAGATGCAGCCATGTCCCTAAATTCAGCCATGTCCCTAAATTCAGCCTTGTCCCTGATTCAGCCATGTCCCTAGATGCAGCCATGTCCCTAGATGCAGCCATGTCCCTAAATTCAGCCATGTCCCTAAATTCAGCCATGTCCCTAATGCAGCCATGTCCCTAAATTCAGCCATGTCCCTGATGCAGCCATGTTCCTAGAGCAGCCATGTCCCTAGATGCAGCCATGTCCCTAGATGCAGCCATGTCCCTGATGCAGCCATGTCCCTAATGCAGCCATGTCCCTAGATGCAGCCATGTCCCTAATGCAGCCTTGTGTCCCCTAAGAGAAAGCCAAGCCCCGACCCCCCCCCCCCCGCCGCTGCCGACATCTAGTTAATTTGCGCTTGGGGAACACAACAGCTTTCATTTGAATAGCTGTGTGTTCCCCACCACGCCCTGTCATGTATAAACACTCCCCATTGACCGGGCACTTTGATAGACAGATCACCTGTCCAATCCTGGGACGGGTGATCTGTCTATCAAAGTTTCTGGGCAAGAGGGAGTGTCTATACTATTCAAATGTAAGCTGTTGTGTTCCCCAAGCGCAAATTACCTAGATGTCAGCAGCTGCGGGGGGGGGGGGGGGCTTGCCTTTGTCTTAGGGGACTAGACGGCAGCTGCAGCAGCTCTCCTCTCCTCCATACTCGAGGACTGCTCTGCTCCGCTCTCCGCCCTTCTCTCCACCCGTACTCCACCCCCTCTCCACCAGCTCTCGGAAAAGAAAAAGTATCAAGTCAGGCATCGGGAGCATTTGCGCGAGTACAAGTACAAGTCCCGATACCGATACTAGTATTGGTATCGGGACAACCCTAATAAAAGCTAATCAGTTTTCAGGTTTTGTGAAAGCTTATTTGAACAAGCTGAAGGTAGAAGCTGATTGCAAAATCTGGTGCATCTGTGCATATTAGCCACTCTCTGGTTTTAGTAAATCAACCCCCATTGTAATTATGTAATCTGGTGTTGATTTATAACGAGACAAGCATGCCCAGGTTCTTTTTAACCACTTCCTGACTGCCAACTGCACATATACTGTGGCAGGGCAGCACAGCTGTGTGAACCAACGTACCTGTTTGTCGGTCTGTGCATGAGATACAGTGGGCGCACAGCAGGAGTCGATGTCCGCCGGCCACCTGCGATCGCGCTATAGAGAGGCAGAACTGCCCATGTACACAAGGCGAATCCCTGTTCTGACAGGGCACAATACTGAGATCTGCTGTTTCTAGTGATCAGAAAAAAACGATCTCTGTGTTGTCCCAGTAAGCCCTACCCCCACACAGTTAAAAGACACCCAGAGAACACAGTTAACCCCTTGATTGCCCCCTGCAAATTCCACGTCGCCCTGGACCTGTTGCTACAGTTGATCAGGTTTGGTGATTTCGGTCTCCCCTCGGATTGCGCCTTCGGTCTCCTCGATAGGAGGAACCATATCGGCAGATCACAGGCTATAGCTTGTGGCACTGATCAAGCAGTAAAAATCCCATAGGTGGTTTTACAGAAGTCTATCAGTAGATTTACTTCTGTACAACCACTTTCCAATAGATGAATATAAATTTTGATCTGCACAGTGGGGACACAAGCAGGAATTGCATGTAAAGTGCTGCATAATTAGATTTCTGTAATAAAATAAAATAAACACCTCACATGGGTTGATTCAAAATGAATAAAAATAAAAGGTTTGGCTATGCAGTATACACTATACACTAACAATAAACTCAACCCTGCCACATGTCACAAATTTAAGCTAGTTTAAAGACAATTGAAGTATTGTATAGTTTTTTTTTTTCTTTATAGCCTTTAGTAGCACTATATGTTATGTTTTTTTTTTCTATAAAATGCTTTCCCACACTCCCACTGCAGCTTCGGCACACTTTGCTGCTATGATTTGTGGCAATACTCCTTATTACACGTGTTGTCACACAGAATTCAGTGGTCAGACAGAGAAAGAATGTGTATCAGACCAGGCCTGTTGCAATATGGAGTGCATGGGGTAGTATTTGGATAACTTTAAGGGAATATGTCAACTGTTTTAATCAAAAGGTATCCCATAGATATCACATCATGCTGTCCAAATCCCAAGTATAGGAAATCATGTATCTAATGTCTATAGATACATAAAGCCTTTGGTATGTTGCCAATATTATATAAACCATAGTAGAATTATGGACAAATACAGTACAAAAATGGACGATAACAGTCTGTTACTAGCATTACCACAGAAGCTTTTGTTTTTTTCCAATGTTCTATTAGCTGTTGCTCCTGCAAATATATCCATTATTATACCACTTTCTTTAACAGTTCAAGCTGTCCACTAGAAATGGCAGTTAGAGGGTTGGGTCAAACCATATAACACAAACAGGACAGCTTTCACCAGTCAGCTTTTATTCCTATGGTTTAAAGCCCAAATCCAGACATAGGGCCAGATTCTCAGCGGCGTTACGACGGAGTATCTCAGATACCCCGTCGTATCGCCGTTTTTTTTGTCTCTTATCTATGCGAGTGATGCTTAGCATCACTTTGGCATAGATACGCTTCTACATCCGACAAGTGTAAAACCATTACACTTGCGGATCGTAGGTGTAATGACAACTCCGGCCACTAGGTGGCCTTTACGTTGTTTTCGCATTTGCATATGCAAATGAGGTAGTACGCCTATTCTCGATCGTTTTTACGCCGCACCGTCGTCGCGTACGTTGTTTTTGTTCGCGTAAGGTTACCCCAGCTTCTATGTGGAGTAACCTTACGAAGTACCGTCGGGTCCCGTCGGATGCCATGTATGGCGTCGGGTCAGCGTCGGCTTTTTCCATCGCTTACGTCGTTTTACTAACTCGTTCGCGAATAGGGAGTTGCGTAAATGACGCTCACGTCGTTTTGAAGTCGGTTTTAACGACGCTTTCCGACGTGAGCTGGAGCATGCGCACTGGGCTTTTTCCCCGGCCGGCGCATGCGCAGTTCATTCGACGCGGGGGCGCGCTTAATTTAAATACAAGCCGCCCTATTTGAATTGCGCGGGTTTATGCTGCGCGATTTACGCGACGCAGGCGAAACCTACTGAGCAAGTGCTTAGAGAATAAAGCACTTGCTCTAGTACGATGCAGCGGCGTAGTGTAACTGGCTTACGCTACGCCGCCGGAATTCTTAAAGAATCTGGCCCATAGTATTTTAGGTTTTTAATATACAGTATACTAAAATTCACTTTTAATCAATAAATCCTGTTTCTAAAAGGAAAGTAAATATGTTGCTTTAAAAACTTAAATAGCTAAAGTTAGATTTAAGTTGTTTGTCACTTACCTGACAATGCTACCGTGCAATTTTTTACTGATCAACATTGAATAAAACTGTCCTGGGGGGGGGGGGAGTAAAAAACAGCATCATACAGTACATGTCATTTTTTATATTGTTTAATATAATGTGGAGGATTGCATATACCCTCAGCGTTTCAGCATGTCACAAGTATAGGAAAATAGTGATTAGACTACTATTGTGGTGTAGGTTTTTTTTTTTCTACTTTTTTGTTTATGGTATCTTAGCGCAGTTTCTTTCCAAATTTTCCATGTCACAAGTATACACAAGTTAAAAATGAACTAACAAAAATTAGTGTTTTAGTATTTTCTTTCCCAGTTAATGTGTGTCTCTATTTACCTCCTCAGTACATAGTGATGTTTGTCGTGAAAGTGTTAACAGGTCAAATTAAAGAAGTGAATGATGTCCGGGACTATGATATCTCTGAAAACCAGAAAGAAAAATGTTTGAATGATTCAAAAACATTTTCATTCAAGAACACTTCGGACAACAAGTAAGTCCAATGGCTGCGTGTAATACTGAATCAATGGGCAATTCACAAATGACCATGTTTTAGACACAACTTTAAAAAGCTAATAGAGAAATAATTTTAAAGTTGCTCATGCAATAATACAAATTAAAACTTTGAAAGGTCAGTTACAGACCTGTTACAAACTTCCAGGACCTGGTTCCAGATGATTATTAGTCACCACATTTATTATAATTCCATACAGCAGTGGCCACTCACAGATGATGCTGATTTCAAGTCTATGCAGCTCCTGTAAACAGATTGGGGCAGATTCACGTAGATCGGCGCATTATCATTCCGGCGTAGCGCACCACTTTTCCGTTAGACTTGCGCAATCTAGCCGCGTAATCCGGCGATTCACGTAGCTTTTACGCAAGAGCTTGCGCAAACGTAAGGTTTTTTCCGTAGGCGTAAGGAGGAGTAATACAAATTGGGAGGGACGTGGGCGTGTTACATTGAAATGAGCCGTGACCCCATGCAAATGAAGGGCCGGCCGACTCGCGCATGCGCGCGTGAAGGAAACCATGTCAGCTCCGTTGTGCGCATGCTCACAACTCGGGAGCGGCGCAATCATTGAAATTGGAAATGGACTAGGGCAATGTTGTGAACTACGCAGACAGCATAAATAGACACACACAAACGCCCTTCCATTGCAAAAGTACATCCCTTTGTGTCCCTTCCCATTGAATCAAGTGCTTTTGCTCTGTTGTTCGTTAGAGTGTGTTTTGTAGTTGTGAGATTAGTGTTCTGTGTGATCTTGTGCTTGTTGGTAGTTTTGTGAAAGTGTATTTTGATAAGTGTTTGAGACTGTTTGTTTGATTGATATATTTCTGAGCGTTTGTTTTCTTGCTTTATTTTTTCATCTGATTTTTTTGTGTCTGTTTCTTGCTGAGTGCTAGTGTGATTTTTGGCTGTTCTTTTTCTCTTTGTGTGTGTTCTTGTCTGATTGGTTGTGCTTGTATTTGTGACAGATTTTTGGTGACTGCTAGTGAGTTTGTTTGGAAGTATGACTGAGAGAAAAAGAAAGCTCAATTTTACTGTGGGGGAAAAAAGAATTCTTGCCCGGGCCATTACCGACTATGGGCGTTTTCTCCACGGCCCGCAGAGTGCCACCACCACCCCGGCCAGGAGGAGGGAGATATTGGATATAATCACGGAGCAGGTCAATTCATCGGGGGAGGGGGAGACACGGACCCGCTCTGGGATAGAAAAGAAAATAAATGACCTCCGGCGTGAGGTGAAAAAAAAACTGGCCGCAATAAATGCCCATGCCAGGGGCACAGGAGGGGGCCCACCATGCCGGGTTAGATTTTCAGAGACGGAGCGTGTGGTGGCCCTGACCTTTCACCGGCATGAAGTGGAGGGCCTGCCAGGCTTTGACACAAGTCCGGTCCCCGCGGTGCCAGGTAAGGTTTTTATTTCTCTCAGGTGTGTAGCATGTGTGGGGGAGGGGGTGAAAGGGAATATGTGGCAAGTGTGTGGATCCTCCAACCTGTGAATGTTTTGTGTCATCCACAGCTGTGCAGGAGGGTGCAGGGCCATCTGGACTGACCGCTCCAACCCCAGGACAGCAGCCTAATGAGGCCCCCCCAACAAGGCCAGAGTCCGCAGAGGAGGAACAAGAGGAGGGGGAGGATCATGCGGAGGACGATCATGAGGAGGAGCAGAATCATGAGGAGGAGGAGTCCATGGAAGGCACTGGCCCTTTGGTTTCTGCGGACTCTTCCCCTCTGGCTGCAAGAAGCCTGCCCTCCCTAAGGGTCAGCCCCCCCCCTCCTCCCCCAACATGGCTCCCCTCACAAGGGCCTCCCCTTCTCCCCGGCCACAACCATCAGCAAGAGCCAGGAGGTCATCCCCAAGCACCAGGGGGGCGCCCAATCTCATGCCCGCCTGTCTGAGAAGGAACCTGGCCACCCAGACCCGCCTTCTGAGACAGCTCTGCCAGACTATGGGGCGGGTGGATCAGAGCCTGTCCTCCATTAATGATAGCCTGGGTAACCTGGACTCCCACTCCCGGGCCTCCACAACCTGCCTAAATGACCTGCAAACTACAGCAGCAGGCGTTGGGCAGGATGTGAGGGCCCTTACCCAGGCTATCCAGGGCAACACGGCAACACTTGGTGCTGCCCTGGACAGAATAGCCGTGGCCTTGGAGGGCAGGCCGCCAGGTGGGCAGATCTCAGGGGCTGCTCCTCCTTCCCCGGCTTTTCCCCTCCCCCATGCGTCTCCCCTGAGGGTCCGGGGCCGTGGCCGGGGGCGCCCCAGGCGTGGCTCAGGCAGAGGGCAATAATTTTTTTTTCCCCCTTTTGTTTGTTTTGAAAGCTTTTTTATTTTTGTTCTCTGCTTTTTTTTGTTTTTTCTAAGCATTTTTTTTTTCAATGCATTTTTGTTTGTTTGACTTTTTTGGCATATTTTGGGTTGTGAATGATGTTTGAATGTGGGGGTGACATTCCTGCTGGAAAAGGGGTGTCACCCTCAATTTTGGTGGAGAAGGGTTCCCCAGGACCAGGGAGAAGTGATTCCCAGGTCCGTGTGAATGGTGTATGAATGTACAGTGACATAATTGGAGCCTTGACGTGGCGTTACTGCTCACCAGTCTTGCATGGTGGACTGGTGCCAATCCAATTTGATGAGGATGTGGGGTGTGTGTGCTAGGGACCATAGTGGTGTGCATGCATGCATTCTCATTGTGCCATGATTAATGTGTGTGTTTAACGTGCAAAGATGCCCAATATGAGCTGCCTCCTGACTGCTCTTCCCTCAGAAGACGGGGTATCCTCGGTTAGGGGTTGATTTTCTGGTTGGGGGGTCAGATCATCACGTAGCTCAACCTGCAGGCCCTTCCTCACTGCGAGATTGTGTAGCATGCAACATGCAGCGATGATATGGCACACGAAGTTTGGGGAATACAACAGTGTACCCCCAGACTTATCCAGGCATCGGAAACGTGACTTCAGGAGGCCAAAGGTGCGCTCCACCACTGCACGGGTTTTGATGTGTGCTTCATTGTATCGTTCCTCTCCTGGGGTTTGGGGGTTCCGGATAGGAGTCATGAGATGGGGTCCCAGTGCATATGCAGAGTCACCTGTAAAGGAAAAGACAGGAGAATGTTAGTCATGCATGTGCCACTTCTGTTGTGCATCACGGGAGGGGATAGTCATGCCTGACTCCCATGTCACTCACCAACCAGCCAGGTGTTCCCATACACGTTCTGTTCGAATTCTGTTCGGATGTGGCTTTGATTGTAGATGTAGCTGTCATGGCTGGACCCTGGGTGTTTGGCACGGACGTGCCATATGAGGCCTTGGGCATCAACTATCACCTGTACGTTGATGGAGTGCCAATTCTTCCGATTGCGGTACATGTGCTCGGTCTCATGGGGGGGCTGGAGTGCCACATGTGTGCAATCTATGGCCCCGATGGTGCGTGGGAATCTGGCAATTCGGTAGAAATCTGCCATTGCCTTGATTCGAAGCTCCTCAGTGGTGGGTTTGATGATTTGGTTGGCCAAGCGTGTGAGGATTGCAGGGACAACCTGGTGCACACATCTGCTCATGGAGGATTGTGACATCCCAGCCACCACTCCACTTGTACGCTGAAAAGAGCCACTGGCAAGGACATGGAGTGTTGCCAGGACCTTGACCAGTGGCTGCACTGCATGTGAGCGTTGTGTTGGGCTGGTGATGTCCTCCTGCAAGGTTGTGGTTAATTCCAGGATGGCATGAGGGGGGAATCTGAAGATGCGAAAGACCTCTGAATCATTCATGCCAAACAGGTGTATGCGGGTGCGGTATACCCTCTCCCGTGCCATCCTCCGTGCCATCCTCTGTGCCCTCCTCCTTCTTTGGTCATCTATATTCACTAGTGCAGCTATGAGCGACGATGCCCCTAGCATGTTGGCAGTCAAATTGTAGTGCAACACGTGTGTGTGGTCTGCTCCTCAATAACGGTGTTGCTTTATCTGACAATTAGACTTTTTTTCAAAAGTTAGATCAGCTTTTATGTGCTCTAACTTTAGACAGGACATTTTGCAGTTGCGCACATCGCGTAGCCTGCGCAGCAACTGCGTTTTTTTGTGGATCCCCGTAACTCCCTCATTAGCATATTTGACTAGCAAATCAATGGTGTGTCTAGCGCAGTTTTGCGCGAAGGGAAGCGAATGTCTAACTCAATTACGCCGGACCAAAAAACGTAGATTTCTGGCGTATATTGTTTTGTGAATCGCGTCCAACTATACGCACGCGCACATTTAGACTTACGCACGCGCAACAGCAGTTGCGCACGCGTAATCGCTCTGTGAATCTGGCCCATTGAGCCTACTTAAATGTGGTGGTGTTCCAAACTGTTTCTGATATTGACAAGAAATGGTGGATATGATAAGCATTATATACAATATTTAAATTCCATGGGGTAGATTCATGTAGATCAGCGGATCTTTTGATCCGCGTGATCTATCTGTTTTACGATCCGCCTGCGCCAGTTTTTGAGGCAAGTGCTGTATTCAGAAAGCACTTGCCTCGTAAGTAGCCCTGGCGGATCGTAAATCCCCCGGCGGAATGCAAATTCCGCGGCTAGGGGGAGTTTACTATTTAAATTGCGCGCGTCCCAGCGCCGATCGTACTGCGCATGCGCCACCGGCTAAATTTCCCAGCGTGCATTGCTTTAAATGACGTCGCTAGGACGTCATTGTGTTCGTCGTTAACGCTATTAACGTATGGCCGTATTCCCGGACGACTTACGTAAACGGCGTAAAAAATTCAAAATTCGACGCGGGAACGACGGCCATACTTAACATAGGATCCACCGCACTTACCCCGCATATAGCAGGGGTAACAATCCGACGGAAAAAGGCGAACGCAAACGACGTAAAGAAAAAAAGTTGCCCGGGCATTCGATTCTGAATCGGCGTTTCTGCTCATTTGCATATTCGGCGCGAAGAAGAACGGAAGCGCCACCTAGCGGACAGCGGGAGAATGCAGCCTAAGAATCGACAGTGTAACTCAGTTACACCAGTCGGCTCTAAGGGAGATCTATGCGGAACCTGATTCGAGGAATCAGCCGCATAGATCCGAGCGTCGGATCTCACAGATCCGACGGTGTATCAGTAGATACACCGTCGGATCTCTACATGAATCTACCCCCATGTGTCCTGCTCAGTTGTGTTTTGGGGGAGCTCATTTTTTTGGAGTTAAATGATCCTGTTTTGGCAAGAAAGTTACCGTAATCGCCAGGAAGTGGCTTCTTATTGTCCTTCCAACAGTTGATGATTGGATTAAGGAGGTTAATGTCTCTATCTTTGGGGAAAAATTGATGTATCAAAAAAAGAGGATGCCCTAATAAATTAGAAGAAATATGGTTTGCATGCCTTAGACGACCCTACTGGAAGGTATCCGAGATAGTTTACTATGGTAATATATTCATATAGCTACTTCCTATGTTATTTTGAGTAAGGTATATCTATGCCCAAACTTCTATATAAGGTTCGTACTGCCGTACAAGAAAATAACTACCAGAGATCATTTGGATGGATTGGTGGTTTTTCCCCTTTTTATTTCCTTTAAAAAAAACTGTACATTGCAGCCCTTTGTTTGTTGTTGTTTTTTTTATTTTTTGCTATGGATATCTTTTGTCAGATGTTTTTGAAACTTGTAATTTTTTTCTTGTTGTTTGTGATGTATCTTATGTATCTTTGTATAAGGAAAATAACATTTAACAGAAATTAATACAGTAAATAAAATAGTAAACAGATTGTTTATCATCAATAAGGCTGCGTACACACGATCAAATCTATCTGCTGGAAACGGTCCGACGGACCGTTTCAGCAGACAAATTTGATCGTGTGAACGGACGGACAGACGGGTTTTTCCAGCAGACAGATTTTAAAGCATGCTTTAAAATCTGTCTGCTGGGAACCCGTCCGTCCGACATGTCTGCTGGTTACTACGCTAACCAGCAGACATATCTGCCCGCGCATGCGTCAAATGGATTCGACGCATGCGCGGAAGTGTTTTACTTCCTGGTGACAGTGACGTGGCGGCGTCAACGTGCCGGCGGGGATTTTGGTTTGATCGTGTGTACACGATCAAACCAATACATCCCAGCAGACAAATCGGATCAAATCGGTCTGTCAGACCGATTTGATCGGATTTATTTGGTCGTGTGTACACGGCCTAAAGAGTACAACCTATAATAAGAGAGGATTCTATAGTTATATTTTTGTAATTCTTACAGAGTCAAACCCCAGCTTGTGTGTAATAGTCCGTCAAAGATCCAAAAAGGCATGTGTTAACTTCGTCCAGACCAGCCCTGACATCCCTTTAAATGGGTCTTTATGCCTTGGCAGCGGGACAGGCACCCGATTACCTAACCACTGTAATGGCTGTCACAATAGTCACATGATCTGTAGACAATTCTGCAGTGTGTAAGCGGCAAGGGGTTAATGAACTTTCCTCGAATAAGATCCTTACTTGCCAAAAGAAAAGACTCCTTTTCTCCACAAGAAGTTAAACAACATTTAAGCCTGCCATACATAGATAAAAATGTGGCTGGTTCAGCAGGGCCAAACAAATTTCAATCCATGTATGGGCAGGCTGATGTGTCCAAGTTGATCCATCTATTCACTTGGGCACAACCAGCCAGTCTAATTTTTCTACATAAGATTACTGCCAGTGGCTATAGCCACTAGCAATAATCGTTGTATCCTGCCTAGCCTGGAAGTCTTCCCAAGCACACCATTGGCAGAATACAATAGCGCTGTGGGAGGCACAGTCATGTTGATGGTGGAATTAAGCGATTTTCTTTCCTTCCAAAAATCATATAATTTATGGCCTGCTTTAAAAGGAAGAGAAAAATCCAAGTAGGGGAGTTTTGGAAAACTTTGCCCTGGGGAGCAATAACACAACCACCTAGCCCTTTCATGGTAGGGCAGACTTCTATGAGCTGCGGTGATTTGGGGGGCATAGGTTATTATGACATATTTTACATCTTCCAGTATCAGCTTCCTTTGCAGCTTGGGGACAAAGGAAGTCAATGTTGGAAGACTGGAATGTCTGAACAGGGGGCAGGTAACTATATAAAACCCACCATATATCACTGACTGCAGATACCCCTAGTAAAGATCTAAATGATGAACTATCTCCAGTCAGGGCCACCAGTGCAGAATTCTATAAAACCACATTAAAAACACCAGTTAACCCTTTCCTTACCGGGCCATTGTAAAATGACGCTGGCAGGAACCCTCCCTCGATCCGGGTGGATGTCATATGACGTTCTTTGTTCCCGGTGATCTAGGGCGCGCGCGCTCTCGCGGCACTGCTCGTAACCCCGTGCGCGTGCCCGGGGTCCGCGATTGCCGACGGGCACCCGCGATTACCGGTGATCATGGCAGGAGTGTGGATCTGTGTGTGTAAACACACAGATCCACCTCCTGTCAGAGGTGAGGAGACAGATGCTGTTCCCAATAGAGAGGAACACACATCGGTCTTCTCCCCTTGTGAGTTCCCTCCCCCTACAGTTATAACACACTTAAGGGAACATATTAACCCCTTGATCGCCCCCTAGTGTTAACCCCTTCCCTGCCAGTCACATTTACACAATAATCAATGCATATTTATAGCACTAATCGCTGTGTAAATGTGAATGGTCCCAAAAATGTGTCAAAAGTGTCCGATGTGTCACGGTCACAATAAAAAAATCAATATACGATTATTGTGTTTTTTTTTACCAAAAATACGTAGAAGAATACGTATTGGTCTAAACTGAGGAAAACATAAAAAAATTCAAAAAAAATTGTAATATTTATTGAATAAAAAAGTAAAAAATATTGTGTTTTTTTTTTTTTAAATTGTCGCTCTTCTTTTGTTTATAGCGCAAAAAATAAAAAACGCATAGATGATCAAATACCACCAAACGAAAGCTCTATTTGTGGTGGAAAAATGTACAGATTTAATTTGGGTACAGTGTTGCATGACCGCGCAATTGTCATTCAAAGTGCAACAGCGCTGAAAACTAAAAATTGGTCTGGGCAGGAAGGGGGTGAAAATGCCCTGTATGGAAGGGGTTAAAATACTTTAAAAAAGTAACAAGGCATCTAGCCAGTCTGCCACTATGACACTACAGCACAGGGACTCCAACTTGCATGTTCCATGCAATCAGGCTTCTTCAGGGGCTTATGTTAATATCATGACTCAAGGTTTCCTCCAATGAAAAATAAAGCTAATAAAATCATTATGGTTCATAGATTGAAAGCTAATTTCAGCTAATTTAGGACGCATGCCCTGCCCCCCTTCCTTTAAAACCAGGGTTAAGCTTTCTGGGAATTTAATCTTGTAAGTCATCTACTAGAAGATGTAAGCCATCACCTCTATTGCTTAAACATGTGGGTGACCTTATGCAAGCATTACTTTACATGGCCAGCAGAATAGTAAGAAGGGTATGCAGTAAAGATAGGGAATGCAATTCACTTTATACAACTTTGACAAGCTTCGGGTACATTACACTACATAATCATTGTAATTGCAAAATGTAAACAAAACTAAATCCTTTCATATATGTAATGCATTTCAATGTAAGTCATTATAGTACAGTAATATATTGCTATATTTCTTTAACACAGGCAGCCCATGGTAAATGGTTTTGTAAAGAAAAAGAGAGTATAGCAACCGCAGATCGGTCTTCTCTGAAGAAGAGGTCCCGCGCCCTTATCTCCATCCAGTGAAAAGACGTTTTCATGTTTACTGTCAACAAGGTGTTACAAAGCACTGATATTTAATTTAATTTTGCTACTGTATTGTCAGATCTGCTACTTAATTTTCCCAATCTTGAAACTAGAGTATTAACTTGTTATTGACCATTATTACCTTTATCTTTATTATTATATTTTATTTATTTTTAAGGTGCATTTGCTGCAGAATTTAATGAAATGTTACAGTATTTCTTAAATATAACAAACTAAAAATAATAGTGTATGTATTTCTTTTCTCAATGCATTGCTGGGATTTAATTACAGCATGGTTAACCATATATTTTGATGATTCAGCTGAAATTTCACTAAAATGTTCATCTATCTATATAGAAAGATGGATAAGCTCTCATGGTAAATGCATTTTCGTGCAGTGAGTCGACACCAGACAGGCATGTAACGTTAAGGGCCTGGTAGCCCACGTTTATTAAGTTAGGAAAACAAAACAAATGTCCATTCAAGAATCCCACGCAGGGGTTTAAACATTATGCAGAGACAACTGAAAATAACAGCCCACCTGGCTAGTCCTTAACGGCACTGCTGATACAGGTAATGGTTCCTCAAACCATCAGCTCCTCCAGACCCACAGTCCTGGACATGGCCCCGAAGTCCTTCAAAGCATACAGCGTCTATCCTCACACAGAGACAGTAACAGAAACTGCTCCACCTTCCTTCCCCTTCTCTGTTCTGACCAGTCCCTCATTATATGGGCTGTGTGCAGCTGGGAACACAACCTGCTGGCTGTCTGTAAGATCTGGACACAGGGTTGGAGATCCCATCTCGCCCAAGTCTCTGCAGGATCTCCAACTACACAGCCCCATTCAAAACTAGCAAAACCTGGAGAAAACTGACAGAGAAGTTTTCTCCATTTAAACTCTACACTCTGTAGTTCTGCGGTCCGCTGATACGCAAACCCTGTGTCCATTTTACTTCCAATTTCATAGGGACAGGGACTCTCACTATTACAATATATATAGATATATATTGGTATCTATATTTAGATATAGATATATCTATCTATAGATATAGATAGATATATAGATATAAAATTAGTCAAAATTAGAGACCAAGATAAATCACATTAGAAGAGGCAGTAGTGTTAAAGGGGGTTGTAAAGGAAAACATTTTCTTTTCATAATAAGCAACCTTCACCTGCAGACATTCCTCTTTTAATTTCCTCATTGTTCATTTTTGCTTAGAAGTTGCTCTATTTCTTCTCTGTTCTGTTCACTTCCTGCTTGTTACTCACCGCCGTGAAGGGAGACTTTACTGCGGTGGTCAGTGACGTACTCGCCCCCTCCTGGGAACTATATCTGTGCGGCAGGACGCTCTCTAAGTGTTAGAGACTTTAAGGAGGTGTGAATTACTGGGTGTGCCACAATGCATACTGGGAAATGTAGTTCTTACATGAACGAGCACCGCAAACCAGGAAGTGAATGAGAGAACAGAAACTAGAACGCCGGAGGTGATATAGATGAAGGAATTTAATAGGTATTTATTAGTTGTTTAACAGAATCATTACACTATTCTGTCTGTTTACCTTGCAGGCATTAATTTTAGGGAAAGTGAAACCTATAATCCAGCCTATTAAAGTAACTATTAAAAAAATACTTTAGGTGTTCTGTTCTCATAACATAAATACCAATTATAGTTTTAAAATCCTAGAGGGATCTCAAATCAGGTTTCAATTTTCACAAGTTTTTAACATTGCTGTTTCTTTAGAGGGTTCTGTATAAGAGGCATAAACTAAGGCCAGTTAGTCTCAAGTGTCAGCGAAGCAGAAGGTGGGGGTACCAAGAAGGAGGTTACTTTCAAACTGTAACTGTTACTTTATGGAAGCAGTGATAATAAAGTACAATTTTTATCTTTCCATTGTTACACCAGTGCACACCTGCCCAAACTGTGGGCATGAAACTATTTACATATTCATAACAAGCAGTAAGCCCTCATTCACACCTGAGAGTTTTTGTATTGTGTTTATGCTTGACTACACCTAACATCCCGAATCTCATTGTTTGTAATTGTGACTGTTCACACTTAAGCCTAGTACACACATGCCGAATGTTGGGCAGCATTGGCTCGGTTCAATAGAAACCGGCTGACATTCCGTGTACACTGCAGCGGTCCGACAGAAGATGGCCAGCATGACAGAAAAAGATCTACTAATTGTCTCTCTATGGTGGAGAGCGCTGACCAGAGTGTTCTGGTGGGTGGGGGTCATGGCGTTCCCCTGTCAGAACACAATAGCACAGCAGGGGAGATTGCTGTACTTACATCACATAGTTAGTACAGTGGCTCCTCCTGAGCTGTCAGTTTTTTTCCGTTCAGCCCTTAGTTACTAGTATATTGGAAAAATTGATTACTGCGCTGTTCACAAAAAATGCTTGTAAGACACTTGAAAATGCTTTAAATGCCCCAAAAATGCTTCAAAATCATCATGAATACATTTTTCTCAGGTGTCAATGCAGGCTTAAAAAGCTTTAAAACAACACACCAATAACCTCTTTAGCTGCTTTTACTGGAAAGTAATGCATTCTCAAAATCTCAACATGGACTCTGAAAGGTTGAAAAAAACACTTGTGAGTTTTACCAATCATTTGTTTGTTACCTAGTTACATACTGTAGTTAGTCAGGTTGAAAAAAAAAGTCCTTCTAATTCAACCATAAAATTAAATAAAATAAAAAATATCAGAATATATGCAGAATATATAGCTATATGCTGCAGGTCTCTCTCCTGGGCCCACACTTTACATCAGATGCCTCAAGGCATGAGGTCTAAAAAAAAAATTCTCTACAACCCTAATGCCGCATACACACAATCGTTTTTCGGCATAAAAAAAACGTTGTTTTAAAAAAATTTCATTTAAAACGATCATGTGTGGGCTTCACATCATTTTTCGGGGTCTGAAAAAAAAAAAAAAATCGAACATGCTGTTTTTTTAACAACGTTTTAAACTATGTAGTTTTTCGGGTTGTAAAAAATGATCGTGTGTGGGCTAAAACGACGTTAAAAACCTGCGCATGCTCAGAAGCAAGTTATGAGACGGGAGCGCTCGTTCTGCTAAAACTACCTTTCGTAATGGAGTAAGCACATTCATCACACTGTAACAGACATAAAAGCGCGAATCGTCTTTTACTAACACAAAATCAGCTAAAGCAGCCCAAAGGGTGGCATCATCTGAATGGAACTTCCCCTTAATAGTGCCGTCATACGTGTTGTACGTCACCATGCTTTGCTAGAGCATTTTTTTAAAACGACCGTGTGTGGGCAACGTCGTTTTAATGATGAAGTTGGAAAAAACTTTGTTTTTTCTACATGCTGAAAAACGTAATTTTTTTCATGGCGAAAAACGATCGTGTGTACGCGGCATAATAACCAAAGAGGTGAATGACGATTTAAAAAAAATGCTTTTTCTGTTTGTTTAGAATATGCAAAAATACTTGTCTGGGCACAGGTTCAGTGTAAATGGTGTCGGAGTAGATGAAAACATAAAAGAGAAAGTATTAGTATACCATGTATGTATTACTTTTCATTGGATAATCTGTGACACAAATTGATAGAAAATTGTCAATATTTATGTTCATGTTTGAGGATATGTGTTATACAGTATGCCCTAAAGCCTTATCCACACTTGCCGTTTCCTGATTGTGTGCAAAAACGCATAGGAAACAAGAATTTTGCTGTGCGAAAACACTTATGGCTAGATTCACGTAGAGCGGCGTAATTTTATGCGGGCGTAACGTATCTCAGATACGCTACGCCGCCGTAAATTAGAGAGGCAAGTGCTGTATTCACCAAGCTAAATTACGGCGGCGTAGCGTAAATGGGCCGGCGTAAGCCCGCCGAATTCAAATGTGTTTGATGTGGGCGTGTTTTATTCAAACTAAGTGTGACCCCACGTAATTGACATTTTTTACTAACGGCGCATGCGCCGTCCGTGGAAGTATTCCAGTGCGCATGCTCCAAATGACGCCGCTATGACTCATTGGTTTCCACGTGAACGTAATTTAAGTCCAGCCCCATTCACGGACGAGTTACGCAAACAACGTAAAATTTAAAAAATTTGACGCGGTCCCAACGTCCATACTTAACATTGGCTGCGCCATCTTTTTTGGCTGCGCCATCATTGTGCCGTATAGGACTAAACTTAGTAAACCCAGTGACCTGTTTTTTTTTGTTCTCCTTCAGTGTCACTTAAAACTCTACTTCCTCCTGTCCTATTCCTCTGTCCTTGGATCTATCTGGTTCTCAATCTACACCTCCTCCCTTGGTCAGCTGATAGCTTCCCATGGCTTTCAATATAATTTCTACACTGACGACAACCAAATCAATCTCTCTACCCCTCAGCTCACCCCAATATTCTCCTCACATATCACTGATTTACTAACAGACATACTTGACTGAATGTCAAACTACTTCCTCAAATTCCATCTGTCCAAATCCGACAGATAATATTTCCTCCCCCATGTGCCTCTTCCCATAATTCTGAGCCAAGATCAATGGCACAACTATCAGTCTGTCCCCACATGCCAGGGTGCTAGGGGCAGTGTTGTTCATCTTCCTTTAAAAAAGTAACTAGTTACAATTACAAGTTACTTGCCCGAAAAAGTAATTGAGTTAGTGACTCAGTTACTTTATTGGCAAAGTAACTAGTTACTCGGAAAAGTAACTGAGATTTTTTTTTTTATATTCTACAATGCAATCACGTTCTATAACATCTTTAATGTCAAAGATGTTTATATTAACTGATTGAAGAATAAAAACACTATATACAGTATTTTAGAACATTTCGTACTGTGTACAATTATTAATATCATCATCACACTTCACCTGCCCAGGCAGCAATACTGTATAATATAGATTCAGTGTGCATTGTGAGTGCACACTGAATCTATATTGTACAGTATTGATGGCTGGGCAGGTGGAGTGTGATGATGATGATGGTGAAGATATTAATAATTGTACACAGTATTGCATTTGCTGGGCCTGCCATATACTGTACTGTACTATACTGTATAACTGCACTACAAAATTCCTTTACAAACATGTTATTACTAATAACATTTTAAAATATGCATTATTTATAAAGGAATTTTGTAGTGCAGTTATACAGTATAGTGTACAGTACAGTATATGGCAGACCCAGCAAATGCAATACTGTGTACAATTATTAATATCATCATCAAACTTCACCTGCCCAGGCAGCAATACTGTACAATATAGATTCAGTGTGCACTGCAGAAGTGTCACTCACACTGAATCTATATTGTACAGTATTGCTGCCTGAGCAGGTGAAGTGTGATGATGCTAGGCCTGCCTGGGCATGTGGAGCGGTCCGGTGGAGTTTCCTGTCACCTCCCCCCCCCCCCCCCGGCCCCCCCACTGCCAATTCGATGCTGCTCGCCTCGGCTCCTCACCTGTACAGGGCCACGGTCCACGGTCGGTGCACTGCTGACACGGTGAGTGTCCCCGGAGTCTGGACCGTTGGTGGTGGAGTGGAGCCTCCGCGGCGGCCGGGGGAGATGTCAACGGCTGAGGTGACGGTGAGGAGGTGAGCCAGACTCACTCCCTCCCGACCCGTCACACTACACTGCTGCAGGCGGGAGACTTCAAGCGCGTGCATGCGCCAGCGTCACAACGTCGACGACACGTCGACACATGACCCGGAGCTGGCCTGTGACCCAATCACAGGTTAGCTCCATCCTGCCCTGACAGAGAGTCTGCCCGGACTGCCCCCCCCCCCGCGCGCTTAATGTAACTCGGTAACGCGGCCAATGTAATGGCAACGGCGTTGCCGATGGGGTAATAGTAATCAGGTAGATTACTAGTTACCCCTTGGAGGGCAATCGTTACGTAACGGCGTTTATTTAAACGCCGTTACTTACAACACTGGCTAGGGGTAACCCTGAACTCTGAACTGTCCTTTCAGGCCCTCATTCAATTCCTTTCCAAATCATGCCACCTCAACCTCCACAACATCTTCAGAATATGCCCCTTTTTAACCAATTACACTGCAAATCTTCGAATTCTTTCCCTGGTTATCTCTCGTCTCGACTACTGCAACACCCTCCTCATTGGAAAAAAATAATAATCATACTCACCTAGTTGGATACAGCATTGGTGCAATGCTGCATCTGTCCCCTGCCACCTCTAAGACCGAGAACTGGGCAATCAAAGACTGCCTTCACTGTACCGTCTTCAGTGTACAGAGAGCCAGTGACTGTCAGTCACCGGCTCTCTGCTCTGCCCATCCAAAGCTCAAAAAATAACCAGGCTGTGGAGGGGGCAGGGGCGACTGGTTCAGTCTCTCAGCAATGTGCTGAGAGGCTAAGCCAGCTGCCGGTCTGGGTTCTGGGTGTATTCTGACATTAAATGGGTGTTCCACCCAAATGTAATGTTTATTAAAAGTCAGCAGCTACAAAAAGTGTAGCTGCTGGCTTTTAATAAACAGACACTTACCTTCTCCACGTTCCAGCGACGCACCGACCGGGGCTCCGCTCCTCTCCCCCTCTCCCCGGCCG
The DNA here is from genome assembly GCA_029574335.1 of Rana kukunoris. Classification (NCBI taxonomy): domain Eukaryota; kingdom Metazoa; phylum Chordata; class Amphibia; order Anura; family Ranidae; genus Rana; species Rana kukunoris. The sequence continues at coordinate 428,818,964 of CM056049.1, forward strand.
GCATCCTCATTGCGACTGTGGGCACCCAGCCGTGACAGCCTTCGGCTTCACAGCCGGGCACCCACTGCGCAATTGCGAGCCGCACTGCGCATGCGCGCGGCGCGGCCCGTCGCTGATTGGACGGGCGATCGCCTAGGACCTGTCAGTTTCCTAGACGATCGCCAAAGGGAGGGGCTGCAGTAAGGCGATTAGGCCTAATTGCCTTACCAGCCCCTCGGCGGTAAGGCCAAAAAAATTACATGCCAAATGTGGCATGTAAGGGGGAGGGGATTAAGCGGAAGTTCCATTTTTGGGTGAAACTCCGCTTTAAAGTTGGGATTAAAGTTGGGATTTCTCCAGAACCTAGACCGGCTGAGTGATGTCAGCCAACAGCCGACTTTAGCCTGCTGTTGGCTGACTCTGAGTCACAGGAGTGCAGAACTAAGTGTATTTCTGTGACCCACAGGAGAAGTAGGGCCAAAAGAGCTTTGGCCCTACTTCTCCCAATGTCCAGAAAGATTGTTTAGGCTATTTTTTAAACTCATACTTCATAAATAACATCTATCCTGGGATTCCAAACGATTCCAGTTACCTATCCATATACCTGCAGGTAATCCCTTGGAACATTTGGCTGTAAAAGTACCCAATCTTAGAAATGTGACCATTTTGCAGGATGTATAAAGGGTTTTAAAAATACTGGTTTTCTGCACAGGTGAATTGTTAGGAGTCAAGGCTAAATATTGAATTGATAACATTTTATTGTTGTCTTAAAACCCAATTGAACTTTAAGTCAGCTAAATGCATTCAGTGTGCATCAAAAAAAAAAAAATTCATAGTCTCACAGTCTGAATTTTTATAGGAGCCACAGCCTAAATAAAAAAGCCTATCCCCTACCACCATGCTGCAAAGAAGCATCCTTACTCTCTGTGTCCTTCGGAAGACATACCCTCTGCTGAGTCAGAGTTATAGCCTTGCAATCCTTAAAGTGATTGTAAAGTCAAAAGGTTTTTTAATACTAATGCTTTCTATGCATTAAGATAAAAAGCCTTTTGTTACATAGTTACATAGTTACATAGTTACATAGTTAGTCAGGTTGAAAAAAGACACAAGTCCATCCAGTTCAACCATAAAAAAAAATAAAAATAAAACAAAGTAAAACACAGTACATCCTCCCATACACCCAACTCCATACCCACAGTTGATCCAGAGGAAGGCAAAAAACCCCAGCAGAGCGATGATCCAATTTGCTACCGGAGGGGAAAAAATTCCTTCCTGATCCCCCGAAAAGCAATCGGATTTACCCCGGATCAACTTTACCTACAAAACTTAGTACTCAGTTATATTATGTGCATTTAGGAAAGAATCCAGGCCTCTCTTAAAGCAATCTACTGAGCTGGCCAGAACCACCTCTGGAGGGAGTCTGTTCCACATTTTCACAGCTCTTACTGTGAAGAAACCTTTCCGTATTTGGAGGTGAAATCTCTTTTCCTCCAGACGTAAAGAGTGCCCCCTTGTCCTCAGTGTTGACCTTAAAGTGAATAACTCAACACCATGTTCACTATATGGACCTCTTATGTATTTGTACATGTTGATCATATCCCCCCTTATTCTCCTCTTCTCAAGAGTGAATAAATTCAGTTCCTCTAATCTTTCCTCATAGCTGAGCTCCTCCATGCCTCTTATCAGTTTGGTTGCCCTTCTCTGCACTTTCTCCAGTTCTCCAATATCCTTTTTGAGAACTGGTGCCCAAAACTGGACTGCATATTCCAGATGAGGTCTTACTAATGATTTGTACAGGGGCAAAATGATATCTCTATCTCTGGAGTCCATACCTCTCTTAATACAAGAAAGGACTTTGCTCGCTTTGGAAACCGCAGCTTGGCATTGCATGCCATTATTGAGCTTATGATCAACTAAAACACCCAGATCCTTCTCCACTACAGATCCCCCCAGTTGTACTCCCCGTAGCATGTATGATGCATGCATATTCTTAGCCCCCAAGTGCATAACTTTACATTTATCAACATTAAACCTCATCTGCCACTTAGTCGCCCAATTAGACAGAGCATTGAGGTCGGCTTGTAAATTGGAGACATCCTGTAAGGACATTATTCCACTGCATAGCTTGGTGTCATCTGCAAAAACAGAAATGTTACTTTTGATCTCAGACCCAATATCATTTATAAATATATTGAAAAGTAAGGGACCCAACACTGAACCTTGGGGTACACCGCTGATAACCTTGGACCATTCAGAGTAAGAATCATTAACCACAACTCTCTGAATTCTGTCTTTCAGCCAGTTTTCTATCCATTTACAAACTGATATATCTAATCCTGTAGACCTTACCTTACACATGAGCCGTGTGTGGGGAACTGTATCGAACGCTTTTGCAAAATCCAAGTATACCACGTCCACTGCCACGCCTCTGTCCAGGGTTTTACTTACCTCTTCATAAAAGGAAATCAGGTTTGTCTGACAACTTCTGTCCTTCATGAATCCATGCTGTCTGCTGCTTAAATAGTTTGTTTCCAGCAAGAACTCATCCATGTGGTCTTTTATTAAACGTTCCAGTATCTTCCCAACTATAGAAGTTAAACTAACAGGTCTATAGTTACTAGGTAAAGACTTTGTTCCCTTTTTAAATATGGGCACCACATTGGCTTTATGCCAATCCAGTGGTACTATTCCTGTCATTAATGAGTCCCTAAATATTAGATACAGTGGCTTTGAAATTTCAGAGCTCAATTCTTTTAGGATCCGTGGGTGGATGCCATCTGGTCCAGGTGCTTTATCCACCTTTATTCTGTCTAAATATTTCTGGACCATATCACTTTTGAGCCATTGTGGATTTGGGGCTGTGTCACTCCCACCCCCTATATCGACATGAGCTCCCCCATTCTCCATTGTATACACAGAGCTGAAGAAAGCATTTAATAAATTTGCCTTCTCTATGTCCTCAGTCACCCACTCTAGATTATTTTGTAAAGGGCCTACATGCTCAGACTTGACCTTTTTACTATTAATATATTTAAAGAATTTTTTGGGGTTTGTCCTACTATCTTTTGCAATCTGTCGTTCATTTTGAATTTTTGCATCCTTGATTTCCTTTTTACATATTCTATTATATTCTTTGTAACATTTAAACGACACTAGTGTTCCTTCATTTTTATATTTTTTAAAAGCTATTTTCTTATTGTTTATAGCTTTTTTAACTTTAACCGTGAGCCACATAGGTTTTATCTGTAGCCTTTTAAACTTATTGCCCATGGGAATATACTTTGCAGTGAGGTTCCAAAGAGTCTTTTTGAAGAATTCCCATTTCTGTTCTGTGTTCATCGGTGCCAATATTCCCTCCCAGTCCAAGCCCTGGAGAGCAGTCCTCATGCTTTGAAAATTTGCTCTCTTGAAATTAAGTGTTTTTATCTTTCCTGTATGTATTTCTTGCTTATAGTTTACATTAAACGAAATCATGTTATGATCACTGCTACCCAGGTGTTCCTTTATCTGAACATTAGTAATGAGCTCTGCATGGTTTGAGATTACCAGGTCCAACAGAGCATCATTCCTAGTTGGGGCCTCAATAAACTGGACCATAAAATTGTCCTGCAATAGGTTTTTAAATTTTTGTCCTTTAACTGTCCCAGAAATTCCATTATTCCAGTCAATTTCTGGGTAGTTAAAATCCCCCATTATTATCACCGTCCCTGCCCTTGCAGCCCTTTCCATCTGTGCAAGGAGCTGAGTCTCCACCTCCTCATTAACATTGGGTGGTCTATAACAAACTCCAATGATTAGCTTTGAACTACGCACATCTGTATGCAGTTCCACCCATAATGCTTCAACTTCATCACACTCTCCATCAACCAGGTCCTCTTTCACGCTTGCTTTGAGGTCACTTCTCACATAGAGACAGACCCCTCCACCTTTCCTTTTTACCCTGTCTTTCCGAAAGAGAGCATAGCCAGGAATATTAATAGCCCAGTCATGTGAGGATTGAAGCCAAGTTTCAGCAATACCGATTACATCATAGCTCTCCTCATGCACCAGAGCTTCCAACTCACCTGTTTTGCTTGGAAGGCTTCTGGCATTGGTGAACAAACACTTAAATGTATTGTTACATTTTTCGCTGGCGTTTTTCATATGATTCATATAATTTTTAGTAGTGCAAATGGCACTATAATTTCCAATGGCTGTTTGCAACATGGGAACTTTCTTGTCACCTGCCATAACCCCACCTCCATCTATCCCCATTCCACTCTCCATTAATGTCTGACCCCTAACTGACCTGTGTGCCCGATGTAATTCACGTTAACCCTCCCCCCTCAAGTCTAGTTTAAATACTACTCCAGCATTCCCCTAAACCTCTCCCCCAGCACAGCAGACCCCCTTCCATTCAAGTGCAAACCATCTTTAGCATATAGGTTGCACCCCAATGAAAAGTCATCCCAGTGCTCTAGAAACCCAAATCCCTCCTTCCTACACCAGGTCTTTAGCCATGCATTCAGCTCTCTAATCTCCCCCTGCCTTTCCTGTGTTGCGCATGGCACAGGCAATATTTCAGAGAATATCACCTTGGAGGTCCTTCCCTTCATCTTGCAGCCTAGTTCTTTAAATTGATTCTTAAGGAGCCTCCACCTTCCATGTATACTGTCATTGGTTCCAACATGGACCAAGACAGCTGGGTCATGCCCAGCCCCTCCCAGTAATTTATCCACCCGGTCCACCACATGCCGAACCCTGGCACCAGGGAGACAGCAAACCATTCGGTTGAGGCGATCCTGGCGACAAATTATTCTATCAGTCCTTCTGATTATAGAATCCCCTATTACCACCAACTGTCTAGGCCTACCTGAACTCCCCTCACCGCTTCTACTAGATGGGTTGCTCTCCCGGCTGTTAGGGGTAGCAGTAACATCTAGGGCTGCCACCTCTGTGTTAGCCACCTCCACATCTTCACCCAACTTGGCAAATTTGTTTTGATGCACAAACACAGGATTGGCCTTCCTTGTCTGCAAGCCCCTTCCACTCCCTCTAACTACATTAACCCATCTTCCTATCTGATAATCCTGACTTGCCCCTCCACCCTCCACATTAACCCTACTGACCACCTGCTCAGCGAGCAGAGGACCCCTTTCAAGGTTGTCCTTTCTGCCCAGTGTTGCAACTTGTTCCTCCAGATCTCTAATGCGAGCTTCCAGAAGGGCAACCTGCTCACATCTGTCACAGCGGTATCCATCCTGGAGCTGTTGCACCAATTTTGTATACATGTGACACACTGTGCACTGAGCAAAACCTTCAACCCTGCTAGCACACATTTCCCAGTTACAATATAATTACTTGTAGGAAGTTTAAGATGTTACTTACAGTTTAGAAGACTCCTGTCTTAACCTCTGTTTTCAACTCCTGTTTTTTAACTCTTCCCACTTGTGTTTAAAAATCACACTTCTGTTTAGAAAATCACTTAAGCCAGCAACATGAACTGGGAGCCAGCTCCTTATGGGAGTTTTGACTGAGACTTTTATACTCACCTCTTCACCTGTTTACAATTAAACACTCCCCACTTAGCAGAGAGAAATAAAAACCTGTTTAAAAAGTGTCAGAGAAAAAAATGACACTTGCAAGCAGAAACAGTTAAAAGCAAACTCCTGTTTTTTAACTCTTCCCACTTGTGTTTAAAAATCACACTTCTGTTTAGAAAATCACTTAAGCCAGCAACATGAACTGGGAGCCAGCCCTCCTCAGCCACAACACTTACCCAAGCCCGTCTCTATCCAGCATTATCCAGAGACTCTCCCTCCTGATTGGCCGAGACACACCAGCTGTGTCATTGGCTCCCGCTGCTGTCAATCAAACCTAAAGCCATTTAGGAGAGAAAGAGAGTCGGGGCCGAACCACAGCTCCGTGTCTGAATGGATACACAAGCTGTAGCGCGGATCAGGTGCCCCCATAGCAAGCTGTTTGGAGTGGGGACACTCAACAGGAGGGAAGGGCCAGGAGCTCCAGCCAGGGACCCGAGAATAGGAGGATCCAGGCTGCCCTGTGCAAAACCAACTGCACAGAACAGGTAAGTATGACATGGTTGTTATTTTAATAGAAAAAAAAAATAGACTTTACAATCACTTTATTTTAAACATGCATGAAAAGGGAAAGGTCATATAAAAAAGAACACTTTCAGCTTCTATTCTTTTAGCTACTTTTTTTCATCAGGGGCAAGATTCATATGCTGCGTACACATGAACTGATTTTCTGTTGGAAAAAAAATGGATGAATTTCCGCTCAAGCTTGGTTTGCACACACGGTCACACCAAATTCCGACCGTCAAAAATTCTGTGACGTACAACACTACGACGAACCGAGAAAAATTTTCAATGCTTCCGAGCATGCGTTGAGTTGTTTCCAAGCATGCGTGTTTTTTTACCGTCGGAATTCCATACAAACAAACGGATTTTCTAATTGGAATTTTTTCCATCTGAAAAATTGAGAACCTGCTCTCTATCTAAGTCCATCGGAAATTCTGACGGAAAAAGTCCGATGGGGCATACACACGGTCGGAATATATGAAAGCTCCCATCTGACTTTTTCCATCGGAAATTCCGACCCTGTGTACGCGGCATTAGCAGTATTAGTAATGGTAGTTTCCAATGGGAGTGTTCTTCTCCATCTAGCAGGGGATCTAAATCTGAATTGAATGAGACGAAGGTCAGTTTTGTGACATCTGCACCCATTTAGGATGTGAAGGGAAATCTATCACATGGAACACAGGCTGCAAAAATAAATTGCCATAAATTGCCACACAGGTGGCAAAAATAAAACTGACAGTAACCCTTCCTCACACTATCTAAAATAAAAAAAAAGTTTTGCCTTTCGCTCTACTTGAAGGGGAGACTGGTCTTAAGACACCCAGATAATTGCATCTGCCAAGACAATATATACATACAGTATTGCCATTGCCATATTCGGGTAATAATGTCAGACAGCATCTCAACTCTTTTAAAGTTTTGCTGTCCACCAGGAAATGTCCCGTCAGGGCCGGCCTTAGGTGTTCAGGCACCCTGTGCGCGCTAATCCTGTGGCGCCCCCCCATCTTCCCTGCTCGCCCCCAAGACATTGTGCAATTTGCCACCCCCAAAAGTGCCGCCTGGTACATTGATGCCATCGGGTCCCATGTGATCATGTGAGTAACTGACTGTGACTCACATTCTGCGAGCTGTGATGGCCGCACGGCGCCCCTGTTTCCCACAACGCCCTGTGCGGCCGCACAGCTCGCACACCCCAAAGGCCGGCCCTGTGTCCCGTCTGGCAGCTAAAGGGGGCCACGGGCAAGTCATTGCTTGCTATGACACCAGCAACCACTGACTTTCTAGCAACCAGGAAACCCTGTGCAGGAAGCTGGCATTCATGCCAGCATCCTAACATAAAATGCTTCACTCTCTCTGATGTCTCTCTGCATGCCAACTCAGACTTGGTCTTAATTACTACAAGTTTGCTTATCTATGGAAGGCCAGTAACTCTTTTAGAATCTGTTGCAGCCATATTGAAGATTCTAAAAGTGATGGCAATAAAACCTTCTGCAGAAAGCTTTTCAAAAACTGTCACAAAGCTTTACTGAATTATGCACAGGCAGTTTTAAAGGTGCCACGTTGCCAAAAAAAGGGGTGACCGTGTAACTCCTTTAATGGATTTCTCCCAGTGACATTTCATCTCTAAAATAGTAAGCATGTGGTGTCAGCTCTGCCTCTTTCCTTTATTATGGATCACAAAGGATACTCCCCTCCCCCTTCAGATTCTTCATTTGAAAAGGAAGTTATCAGAATTCTATCAGGATAAACAGGTATTTATTTGTATTTTTGTATCAGCTATAACAAATAAAATTCAATCCCACAACACGCTGTCGAAATTTAAAGAAATAGCCAGGCTGCTGTATACCTCACCGGGTCGAGTAGTTAGCAGGTAAAATCCAGGCCACGCACCCAACATATGTCACCCCGCCCTCAGGGCTTAACCATGGAGGGTGAAACATGTTGGGGGTGTGGCCTGGATGAATTAAGCTGAGGCTGCTTTCACCTGCTAACTACTCAGGCCTGGCGAGGTGTGCAGTGGCCTGGCAGGATGCTGGCAAAGCTATTTATTTAATTTTCTACAACGTGTTCTGAGCAAGGGCAAATCTCTTCAAAAAATATTCAGTGGTATAGGAGAATTTCTTTGTTAGGGTTTGCATGTACTTTAGGATTTCAGGATATCGACTCAAAAACAAAAAGAACACTGCGATGGAGCATACACACGGCCAGGTTTCCCGGCCAAAGCTCTCATGGCAGTTTTCCTGCCAGGAAAACCATCCGTGTGTAGTGGGAAGAAAACTGCCGAGCCGGTTCTCGGCTTTCCCCTCGGGAAACCTGTACGTGTGTACGGGGCATAACAGTGTTGTGCTTGCCTACTAGTCTTTTCTACCTCCAACCTTTAACCAGTCTTTTCTACCTCCAACCTCACACTGGTGCCGCATTCGGTGCACAGAAGTGGTCCGGTGCGTGCTGGTTCACCTGGTTCACTGGTTCAGGTCCAATTTCAGCCCGAATTTTGGGCTGAAATCAAACCTGAAACACACCAAAAAAGGACACATGTTTTTCTGGCACACCGCTCTCCATAGAGATATCACAAAAAACAAACAGATAAATCAAGCCTGAGGAAGAGGCACGCATGCCTCGAACGCGCGCACCGCCCTGTGACCTAACCCGGAACTGAAGCTCAGCTGCCTGCGCTCCACGGCTGCGTTCCATCACGCTGTCCCATCGTGTCCATACAGCTCCCTGTCTGACCAGCGCTGGAATACACTCAGGGACACCTATGGACTTTTGGATCAGCTGACGAACTGTACAGCATTCTCCTTTACAGTGAGAACCCAGAGCATTCAGCCATCACAGGATTACCAACATCAGCTGAGCACACCCATCCCGGAAGCCAGGCACAGATGACACCTTTTATGCCCATGAACCCTGCAGCCTTGTGAGTAGTATCCTCATAAGAATTGTTTTGTTTTGTCACAGTAATAAAAAGTTACTACGCTTAGAGGGCGCCGCTTTTTGTTTTTCTCGCTCTCCATAGAGAGCCAGTCACATTCTCCTGCTATGTAAATTGAATGCGGGGAAACGTGCATTCAATTCACATAGGTGTGAACCTGGCCTTAACCAGCCTTTTCTACCTTTGACCTTTAACCAGTCTTTTCTACTTTCCAACCTGTTTTTTCTCAGCGTTCACTGGGATTCGCGGCATCTGGCCTCTGTTCCACTGGAACTCTATAACGTCACTGTATTCTCTCTCTGTCTGTGGATGAGATAATAAAAGTCCTCTCCTAAGCAGCTGCTTTTTCTGAGTAAAAAGAATTTACAATGAACAATGTCCATGCTCAGTGGAAGAGGTCAGATGCTGTCCCCCTACTACATATTGGAGAAAAAGATCCTGCAGTGAATACAATAATAGTTTTTTTTCCCCATCGCTTGCCTGCTCTGCTACCTAAATGCTGAAGTCACAGAGTAAATTAAAAAGCCAACTAAAACCAAAACATGCTTTTCCTCTGTCGTCACCTTAATATCCCTAAAACCTAACTTGCTCAGTGATACCAGAAATGTTTTATCCCTCTAACCCAGTGTTTCTCAACTCCAGTCCTCAAGGCCCCCCAACAGGTCAGGTTTTCAGGATTTCCATTATTTTGCACAGGTGATTTGATCAGTTTCACTGCCTTAGTAATTCCCACAGCCATTTCATCTGAGGGAAATCCTGAAAACATGACCTGTTGGGGGGGCTTGAGGACTGGAGTTGAGAAACACTGCTCTAACCCCACATTCACATCGGGCCAATTTGACATGCAATGTCAAATCACAGCCTATTGCCACGAACGGCACCATCTGAATCAGTGCGATGCTGACTTTGCGGTACCGCACTGATATTCCTTCACTACTTTTGGCAATTGCAATAGACATCTGTGCATGAACCTGCACAGTCTCAGATGTCTTTTAAATAACCCCCTTGAACTCACAATGAAATGTGGGTTTGAAATTGCGCTGAACTCGCACGATTTCAAATCTGACTCCAATGTGAATGAGGGATAATACTTATTTATCAGTCTTCCACCATCACTCATCTAGGTAGAACAAACCACTGACTGGCTCTTTTGAGTATACAGAGATTGAGCACAATGACAGCATTCACATGCCACCCCCAGCTGTGGTTCTCTTCTGGATTTGACAGACAGAGGGAAGCTAAAAAATAAAGGGTTAATTGTGACTTAATAGTGATTTACTGACTGCTGATGATGCTACTGATTTAGCAATATTTCATAATATTAGGCAATCAGGAAATAATTACAGTTAGTTATTATTAGAATATACAAGTTAAAATGTACCAGTAATTACCTGGTTGGGGATTTCCGCTTCCTACTTTGACATTCAATGCAAATCAATGCAATTCTCTCGGTAAGTAACCATGTGTTTTTAGAAGGAAGACTCTGATTGTTTGCGAAGAACACAGTTTATGAATGTGCAATAAAGTAGCTATTTCCTCATAACACGTTTAATAGAAAAGTAACAAGAGATGTAATTAGAAAGCATGGTATTCCAAACTGAAGTAATTCCATGGGTTGTGGTGCACTGAAAAAAACAAAAAAAATGCAGGCTTGGATTTCTCATGTGGCAGTAATACTGGCTGCCTTAACCCCCCGAAAGAATTTACCCCCTTCCCGACCTGCGATACAGCACCGAGTCACTTTAACCGACAATTGCGCCGTCTTGCGTATTTTTTTTACGCTATAAACAAAAAGAGAATGACACTTTTGAAAAAAAATATATATATTATTTACTTTTTGCTATAATAAATATCCCCAAAATAGTTTAAAAATCAAGTTTCTTTGATCGGTTTTGGTCAATATATATTCTTCTACATATTTTGGAAATAAAAATCGTAATAAGCATATATTGATTGGTTTGCGCAAAAGTTATAGCATCTCCAAACTATGGGAAAGATTTATGGCATTCTTATTATTTTTTTTTATATTAATATTGTCAGTGATCTGCAAATCGGACACCTTTGACACATTTTTGGGACCATTGATATAAAAATGCACTGATTACTGTGTAAATGTCACTGACAGGGAATGGGTTAACACTAGGGGGCTATCAAGGGGTTAACTGTGTTCCATTGTGTGTGTTCTAACTGTGGGGGGAAGTAACTGACTAGAGGAGAAGACAAATTGTTGTTCCTAGCTAGTAGGAACACACAATCTGTCCCTCCTCTCCTCAGAGAACAGGGATTTGTGTGGTTACACACACACACATGTACCTGTTCTGGCTCTCGTACCCATGATCGAGCATGGCCGGCAGTCATCGTGACCGCCGGCCACAAGCATTGGTTCTCCCCTGCTATCCCTAATTAACAAACCAATGTATTGTATGTTATCTATTCCTGAGCCCTTCACTTTGTATGCCGGGCACATACAGTAACATAGTTACATAGTAGGCGAGGCTGAAATAAAAGACACAAGTCCATCAAGTCCAACCTATGTGTGTGATTTTATGTCATTAACCACTTAAGGACCGCCTCCTGCACATGTACGTCGACAGAATGGCACGGCTGGGCAGATCCACGTACAGGTATGTCCTGTACTACTACCCAGCCGTGGGTCACAGGAGCGCGCCCACGGCGCGCTTCTGTTATCTGCTCCGAAGCTCCGGGACGGCGGGACTTGTGGACCCGATCGCCGCTGGAGTGCGGCGATCGGTCCCTGGAGCTGAAGAACGGGGAGAGCCGCGTGTAAACACGGCTTCCCCGTGCTTCACTGTGACGGCATGTTTGGAACGGTGAAGGAGAGGTGTGTTTTATGGGGAACTGAAACAACAAAATCCAGATACACCACGTCTACGGGCCTTCTTTTATCTAGATGGCAGCTCACCTCCTCATAGAAGGTTAGTAGATGCTGTGTTGTACATACCTTTTACTGTCATATTCTAGCTTTGTGGTGCAGTCATACTGTATAATTAACCACTTGACCACCGGGCCTATTTTGGCACTTCTCTCCTTTATGTAAAAATCACAATTTTTTTGCTAGAAAATTAATCAGAACCCCCAAACATTATATATATATATATATTTTTTAGGGCTGTGCAAATTAACTTTTAATTAATCGATTAATCTTAAAAAATTTTAATTGGTCAAAATCTTTTTGATCGAATAAAATTCTTTTGATTGGTACTCGCCTCTCCGCCGGCTTCTGTGCCTTCAGGGAGTTCCGTCGGAGTTCCGGTAACGTCACAGACACCAGCAGTGCTTGCCGCGTCCATCTGAAGGGCTCCTTTGCTGTGCCTTCATATCTGCATGCCGGCGGGATCTTACTATCTGCAACACGCAAGGGCTGTTACACTTCCCTCTATCAACCTGGGATTCTACAGCATTCCACTGGAAGTTGTGATAGTTCCCTTCATGGGACATCTACGTGCTGACGGACTGACGTTAACCTCTCCTCATCTGGATTCAGCAGGGGTATCGTTGTACACATTTTTATACCAGTATCATACTTAGCTACATATTTTTATGACTGCTTTTGGTACCGTTTGGTATTACTCGCACCATTTTTACAGTTTATGTGGCTACATCGATTTTATCTCAAGTGCAATATTTATTTGGTTACCTACTCGACTATAAAAGTTTTAATGCTATTCCCATCGAGCGCTGCCTTTGTGTGTTTTTTGTATCCTGCTATCCATTTTTCCAGTGGTTGGTAGCTGCACTGGGAATCAGCCTGCAAGGAGATCAGCTAAAAGTAGTTGGATCTGTATGTGCGTTATAATTAATCGAAATTAGTCGATATATCGATTAAAAAGAAAAACGATTAATCGAACACAAACATTTTGATCAGTAACAGCCCTAATATTTTTGCAAATACCCTAGGTAATAAAGTGGCGGTCATTGCAACTTTTTTTTCTCGCACAGTATTTGCGCAATAATTTTTCAAACATCCCTTGTAATAGGAATCACTGTGACAGGTCCTCTTTATGGAGAGATGTGGGGTCAATAAGACCCCACATCTCTCCTCCAGGCTTACAAGCATGAGATTGTGAAAAATAAATCACTGATCTCATGCCGACAGCCGCAATTGCGGCTTTGTTTACTTCCGGGTACCCGGGCGTGGTGTCATAACGTCGCGCCCAGGCCTCCGACGGTCATAGAGATGACTGGTATATGGTCACCAGTCAACTCTATGGTTCCCAGCCAGCGCTGGCCGATTCGTTCTCTGGGCCCCCGGAGGTACAGGAGAGCCCGGAGAAGCATGGCGGCGGGAGGGGGGGGGGACGTCCCATCCAGCTGCCTATAAGAACGATCAAGCGGTGGCACTGCCGCTTTGATGATTCTTATCTTGCAGAGAATCGGCGGCTGAAGACGGTGATATCTGAATGATGCCTGTAGCTGCAGACATCATTCAGATATGACTGCACAAAGTCGAAGACGTCATATGATGTCCTCGGTTGTTAAGTGGTTAAAAAAGCATGAACTAGCACGCTGCTATGTTATGCTATTGAGTGCTATAAGGCTCCAAAACTAACTAAGCAGAACTTTCACACATATGCACACGCTCTAAATATAAGTAAATCATTTTTGGTCGGAACGTTACTTTTGTTACACAATCTGATGGGTAGCAGTAATCTGATAGAACACCTGCCACACTGACAGGCTCGTGGCAGAGAAGTTTAGGACTGGGGGCAGAGCCTAATGGGAAAACTTTTGATTAACATAAAATTGCAGTGGGCAAATCCATTTAGTTCAATAGTGGCTTTCTAATGCACCCACTGCTCTGTGTTATCAATCACAGTAAAGGCGTACCTGATGGGGAACTACCGTATATATATTTGAGTATAAGCCGACCCAAGTATAAGCCGAGGCCCTACTTTTACCACAAAAAAATGGGAAAACGTATTGACTCGGGTATAAGCCTAGGGTGATAATGCAGCAGCTACTGTAAGCGGAAAAGAGGTTCAACAATGCCCATTTGAAGCTTCACTGTGCCCATTTGCAACCTTACTGTGCCCATTCTCACTGTGCCCATTGTAGCCTTACTGTGCCCATTGCAGCCTTACTGTGCCCATTCTCACTGTGCCCATTGCAGCCTTACTGTGCCCATTGAAGCCTTACTGTGCCTATTCTCACTGTGCCCATTGTAGCCTTACAGTGCCCATTCTCACTGTGCCCATTGCAGCCTCAGTGTACCTGTATTCTTGACTGGCTGCAGGCATCAATTTTTCAAAAGTCGCAGATTCCTCCTGGTTCCATTTGTTCCGTGATACCTGTCGGATTGCCGGCGTCCATTTTTTAAAAGTCGCAGCTTCCTCCTGGTCCGTGATAGGCATTTGACACTGTGTTCGGCTACCGCATATCACGGAGGTCCTCTCATTCTCGGACTCAGTTTTCCAGCAGACACTGTGTTCAGTGTTCCGCCAATCACGGACCTTCTTTCATCCTCGAACAAGAGGACATTCATGATAGGCACAACACTGAACACAGTGTCTGCTGGGAAAGTCAGAGGATGAGAGGACCTCTGTCATAGGTGGGAGCAGAACACAAATACCTATCACGGACCAGGGGGAAGCCGCGACTTTTAAAAAATGGACGCCCGCGACTCGACAGGTACACGGACTCGAGTATAAGCCGAGGGGGCTATTTTCAGCCCTAAAAAAGGGGCTGAAAATCTTGGCTTATACTCGAGTATATACGGTAGTCTCGAAAAAAAAGTCACAGGGACAGATTTTCCAAATAGCGGTAGTAAAAACGACCTGGTGTACCTGTCTGTACCTCAGGGCCGATCCGCTCTATAGGCTCACTATGCAAGCCGCTTAGGGCCCCGCAAAGCTGCAGAGGGCCCCCCAAATTACTAGAGGCCCCGTCTGGTGAGAAGTCATTTTCGGCCCCTCACCCTCAACTCGCTGGCGCCGCATGGGAGTAGAGGTAAGAAGTCAGCACCCCCCCGCTTCTCACATAATGTAAGATGTCATTTCCGACAGCAGAACACCCCCCTCTCAAATTTAAACTTTAATGTGACATGTCATTTTGCTTAGGGCCCCAGGGAGGTCAGGATCGGAACTGCTGTACCTTTACCAAAATTGGTGCAAGGCTTTAATGGATTAGGTGCAGACCATGTTAAAGAGGTCATACCTCCAGAAAGATGATGTTACCGTTTTACTGAATTCCACCGTTCATCTTGTCATCTCCCTCTGTTGTGAGTGGACAGAGAAGGAGAAGCAGACTGATTAGATCATTCTCTGACCACAATCCACCTGTCAGTATTTTCATAATCACCACATGTACAGTGCCTTGAAAAGGTATTCACACCCCTTGAAATTTTCCAAAGTTTTTCATGTTACAACCAAAAGCGTAAATGTATTTTATTGGGATTTTATGTGATAGCCCATAAGAAAGTGGCACATAATTGTGAAGTGGAAGGAAAATGATAAATGGTTTTCAACAGTTTACAAATAAATATGTGAAAATGTTGCCGTGCATTTGTATTCAGCCCCCTGAGTCAATACTTTGTAGAACCACCTTTTGCTGCAATTACAGCTGCAAGTCTTTTTGGGTATTTCTCTACCAGCTTTGCACATCTACCAATTTTTGCCCAATTTTCTTTGCAAAATAACTCAAGCTCTGTCAGATTGGATGGAGAACATTTGCGAACAGCAATTTTCAAGTCTTGCCACAGATTCTCAATTGGATTTAGGTCTGGGCTTTGACTGGGCCATTCTAAGGCTGCGTATACACGATCAAATCTATCTGCTGGAAGCGGTCTGCCAGACCGTCCCAGCAGACAGATTCGATCGTGTGTACGGGCGAGCAGATGGATTTAGCCAGCCGACAGATTTTAAAGCATGCTTTAAAATCTATCGGCTAGGAACCCGTCCGCCCGACATGTCTGCTGGTTAGTACGCTAACCAGCAGACATATCTTCTCGCACATGCGTCGAATGGATTTGACGCATGCGCGGAAGTAATTTACTTACTGGTGCGGTGACGTGGCGGCATCAACGTCACCGCCACGTCACCGCGCTGTCTGCTGGCGGGGATTTTGGTTTGATCATGTGTACAGCGATCAAACCAAAACGGCCAGCAGACAGATTTGTTCAAATCTATTTGCTCGTGTGTACGGGGCCTAACACATGAATATGCTTTGATCTAAAGTACCATTCCACTGGCTGTGTGTTTAGGGTTGTTGTCCTGCTGGAAGGTGAACCTCCACCCCAGTATTTTTGCAGACTCTAAAGCCGCGTACACACCACCAGTCCATCCGATGAGAACGGTCCAAAGGACCGTTTTCATCGATCAAGCGATGAAGCTGACTGATGGTCTGATGTGCCTACACACCATCAGTTAAAAAAACAATTGTGTTAGAACATGCTGAAAAACACAAACACAAACACAAAACACAAACACAACGACGTGCTGAAAAAATTAAGTTTAATGCTTCCAAGCATGTGTCGACTTGATTCTGAGCATGCATGGATTTTTAACCGATGGTCGTGCGTACTAACGATCGGTTTTGACCTATAGGTTAGGCGTCCATCGGTTTAATTTTAAAGCAAGTTCTATTTTTTTGGACTAAAGGATAATTGACAGATGGCGCCTACACCAATCGGTTTGGACCGAAGAAACGGACCTTCAGTCCGTTTTCATCGGTTTTGATCGATCGTGTGTATGCTGCTTAACAGGTTTTCTTCTAAGATTGCCCGGGATTTGGTGCCATCCATCTTCCGATCAACTCTGACCAGCTTCCCTGTCCCCTGTCATGTTTCACGGTGAGGATGGTGTGTTCAGGGTGATGTGCAGTGTTAGTTTCCTGCCACACATGGTGTTTTGCTTTTAGGCCAAAAAGTTACATTTTGGTCTCATCTGACCAGAGCACCTTCCTACACATTTTCTGTGTCCCCCACATGGCTTCTCCCAAACTACAAATGGGACTTCTTATGGCTTTCTTTCAACAATGGCTTTCTTCTTGACACTCTTCCATAGTTGTCCTGTGGACATATTCTCCCACCTGAGCTGTGGATCTCTGCAGCTACTCTAGAGTTACCATGGGCCTCTTGGCTACTTCTCTGATTAAAAGAGAAGTATGCCTTTTTTTCCAGAATCATACTTATCAAGGTGGATGCAGCATCGGTCTGAAACTGCATCTGTCCCCTGGCACCCCTGCACCCCTGCACTGAGAACCAAGCAATCGAATACCGCTGATAGTTCTCACAGTTTCCTGAGCAGAGAGTTGCTGACTGTCAATCAGCAGCTCTCTTGTCCCCCCCCCACCATGCTCACTGGAACACTCAGCTGTCAGCCTCTGAGATGGGCAACAGGCACCTGGTGGATTCAGATTTTATTTGTCATGATATTGTGTTGCCTGGACTGCTTTCTGTGACGTCAGAAGAGAGCGGACACCTGACCCCCCCCCCCCCCCCCTGTCTCATATGAGTCTGCCGCCCATCATTGCCTCGAGGGTCGCTGTAGCTGCTAGGGCCTTTTTAGGTGGTTGGTCGCTGTAGCGATCCTTTGAGTTATGACCGCATGTGTTGTTGTTTATACACGCGTGTTCAGTGTGATCTGTTTAAAATTGGCTTACGACTGTTGGCAGCCCTGCGAGGCTTTCATTTTAGTATGCAGAATCCTGTTGGACATGCTTGTCCTTTGTTTATGTGATTTTCTCTTTTATTTGGTTTAATAAATACTGATTACACAAAAAAAAAAAAAAGGGAGAGCGGACTTCAGCACGTTCTGTGCTGAAAACGGGTCACAGGAGTGCATAAAACATTTCACTAATGTGACCCATAGGAGAATCCCAGACAAACAAGCTTAGGCTTGACTTCTCCATTAATGCTCTCCTTACCTGGCCTGACAGTTTAGGTGGACGGCCATGTTTTGGTAGGTTTGCAGTTGTACCATACCCTTTCCATTCGGATTGAACAGTTCTCCATGAGATGTTCAAAGCTTTGGATATTTTTTTCATATCCTAATCCTGCTTTAAACTTCTCCACAACTATATCCCTGACCTGTCTGATGTGCTCCTTGGCTTTTATGATCCTGTTTGTTCACTAAGGGTCCTTACACACGGAGCGGTCCGTTTTTCGGTCCGCTCCGTGTGTCCGTCAGCTCAGCGGGGGGTCTCCGCTGAGCTGTCGGGCGGACGGGGCGGTCCCCGCACACTGTCCAGGGACCGCCCGTCTCTCCTCCGCTCTCCCCTATGGGGAGTCGGATGGAAACGGACCGTCTGTCCGTTTGCATCCGATCCGTTTGCCCGGACGGAAGAAAAATAGGACATTCTTCCGTCCGCAAAAAACGGATGCGGATCGAGCGGACGTTAGCGGATGCATCATCCGCTAACGGATCCGCTCCCATAGGGACCCATTACAAGTCCGTAAACGGACTTGTAATGAGCGGACCGTTCGTCCGCTAGTGTGAAAGGGCCCTAAGGTTCTCCAACAAACCTCTGAAGGCTTCACGGAACAGCTGTATTTATACTGAGATTAAATTACACACAGGTGGACTTTATTCCTAGGTGACTTCTTAAGGCAATTGGTTCCACTAGATTTTAGTTAGGGGTATCAGAGTAAAGGGGGATGCATACAAATGCACGCCACAGTTTTCACATATTTATTTGTTAAAAAAAAATTAAAACACATTATACTTTTGCTTCCGTTTCACAATTATGTGGCACTTTGTGTTGGTCTATCATTTACATAAAATCCCAATAAAATACATTTATGTTTTTGGTTGTAACATGAAAAAAATTGGAAAATTTCAAGAGGTATGAATACCTTTTCAAGGCAATTGGATGCTGACAGCTCACGTGACTGTGGCATCCATCTTGGGTCAGGCAGAGTCTGTGTAAGGCCCCGTACACACAAGCAAATAGATTTGTTCAAATCGGTCGGACCGACCGATTTGAACAAATCTGTCTGCTGGCCGTTTTGGTTTGATCGCTGTACACGCGATCAAACCAAAAATCCCTGCCGGCAGACAGCGCGCTGACGTGGCGGTGACTTTGACGCCGCCACGTCACCATACCAGGAAGTGAATTACTTCCACGCATGCGTCAAATCCATTTGACGCATGTGCGAGAAGATATGTCTGCTGGTAAGGATACTAACCAGCAGACATGTCGGGCGGACAGATTCCCAGCCGACAGATTTTAAAGCATGCTTTAAAATCTGTCGGCTGGCCAAATCCGTTTGCTCGCCCATACACACGATCGAATCTGTCTGCTGGGACGGTCTGGCAGACCGTTTCCAGCAGATAGATTTGATCGTGTGTACGCGGCCTAAGACAATTGCTCCTGAGTTTGGCCCGTGTTTAGCAAAATAGGTAAATAGGTATCCCTGGCATTTGGGCCTGTTGTTAGCAATATTGTGTCTGCAACAGGTGGCCAATATATCCTTAATGTAGAGTTGCCCATTCCCTGTAACAGAAGATTAATAGCACCAGTCTGCCAGTCTGTTCATAGTGTCAGAGAGTGTAACTGGTGTCTCATAAATAAATGAAACAATAGTTAATTTGTATGTGAAATATTTCACACGGTCCAGAGAACAAGTGAACATTAGCATTTAACATTGAAAACAAAAGGCTGCCTTGCAGTGCATTAAGGATTAATTGTAACTTCGTTAATTATGCATGTATCTGTTTGTAACACTGTACTCTGAAGAAATGTGAGTTACTGACAAGCAGTGTTCAGTTAAATGGTTTAAACATATAAATGAACAATAATATGCAATGTATACAAAACTTATATGGAAAAATAGATTCAGGTTGCCCGCTACTATGGGTTCAAAGCAAATCCTGCAGGTCAAGATTTGCGGTTCCAGTGAAATTATGTGCATTTTTATTGTTATTCCAACTACAGCGAACTACTGCCCAGTTTATATCTGCCAGTCAAAACAAACCTACTACTGTCTGATGAAAAGGCATTGGAGTGCTGTTGCTAAATGCAAGTCAAGTTAACTGTTGCTTTGAAAACTGTACTGTTCTGTAATTCCACATATAGCTCTAAGGCGGCGTACACACGACCAAGCTTCTCGTCAGAATCCAGCGAGAAGCTCGCTGGGATCCATATTCTGCCGAGAAGCTCGATCATGTGTACGTTTTCGCCGAGCAAACTGTCGAGCGAGGCGTCAAGCCAAAATAGAGAGCAGGTTCTCTATTTCCTCGACGGGCCATCGGGACTAATGGCTCGACGCCTTTTTCGACAGCCTGGTCGACGGACTCGACGGCCGGCCGAGAACCTCGTCGGGCGGAACGATGGGTTTAGCCCGACGAGGTTCTCGGACGTGTGTACGCGGCCTAAAGTGTTTCTAAACAATCAGCTTGTAAAACAACCCATTCATTTTAAAACAGAAATGAAAAGCAAAACATTTTTGTATAGATATAAAAAAAAATCTATTGTTTTATAAGTGATCACATTCCCTCTGTTCTCAGATGCATAAGAGCTGGGGGAGGAGAAGCAGCAGCACACTGAGCTTTCCAGTGAATGGCTGTGCTGCGGGGGCATGTCAGGACAAGTCTGATCATTGGATAGGAGTACACTGAGTTTCCAGCATAGCTAGAGAACTGAACATTTTGTGCTCTCCCGCTTAGCAAGGCCAGTTTGTAATAGGAAAGCAAAGGGTCTAGCAGGAGCACCAGGGATTTCACATAAGGGAAGCAATACAAAGAAAAATATATACAATTGGGAATTTTACAAAATCTTCAGGCTAACAAAATTTTTTTAACACGTGAAAAGAGATTATAGCAATTGTGTTAAAGGATTTGTGCAAAATACACCTCCGCCTGAGTAGACAAAAATCCTTGCACCGACCCTGTACAGCTTCAACTACGCATTGAGAAATACATTTTCTAAACACATCCTGGGTGGCATACAAAATATGAGGGTGTAAAAGCACACCAGAAGTTAGTTTGTAATCACTTTACAGTTTTACATAGAGTAGTGATGTATAGTTATATTTATTTGCATTACATTTGTACCTTTTTTATCACTTTCGGGTTCAGTGGCCAGTCATGCTTCTTATAGCACATGCTGAAGTTCTTTCACATTTCACAGTAATTGTACAGATATTCCACTAGAGGGCAACGCTGCATGCGATTTCTGATCTTAAAGAATCACACAAAAAAAAAAAACATAGCTATGGATGCAAGCATTCAAATACCACAATAAAGCCAAACATTGTAGATGTTTTTGCATGTCTTAAGGCTCATAATAATCGGCGTTGTTTTTCTGCATTTGAAAAGCACAAGCTATTGATTTCAAATAAGTAGTACACGTGGTAGGTCAGAGGCTAGTCATAGCTAGTGGGAACGGCAGAGCGGGGGTGTGTAATTCATATTTTTATTTTTTAATTCTACACTGACTGTCTTTAAAATTGCCCCAGCCCCTGTTCAAATCCAATCCGGGGACAAAATCGGGGACAGACTTGTTCCGGGGACAGTGTCCTCAATCTAGGGACTGTCCCCTGAAACCGGGGATGTCTGGTCACCCTACCTTAGAGACCGACTCTGGGAAAACTTTGAATTATCCCTTGCAGTTGAACTAAGTCCACACTGCAAGGGTTAATTGCTTGTTTTGTCTATGGGAGAGAAGAAACACTTTTACTTACCTGATCCTCCACCCCCTCAGCAGATGGTGCTCCCCCACTGTTCCTTGGCGTCAAAACTTCCCATGCAGGGCTATTGACCCTGGTTTTGTCGTGATGATGTCAGTATCCTAGACTGCTGGATCACATGAGAAGAAAAGGCTGCAGAGACCATAGATGGTGCAAATTTATTTTCAGCAACCAGGGGTTGCCAGGAAAGAAATTTACAAATTTACACAATTCCCCCGTCAACGCAGATAGTGTTGACATGGGAATCCCTCCTGCCGAGCAATTGTCTTCTCCCGGCGGGGGGCTTGGCAGAAGACAGTGATTATTGCTAGCGGCTATAGCTAGCGGCTATTACGTCACTCACAAGCGAATCCAGCAGACTGGTTGTACCCAAGTTGATCGATTATTCAACTTGTACCAGCCTGCCCATTTTTGGTTTGAATCTTGCCCGGTTTATGCTAAACCAGCCGAGATTTGAACCGTGTATGCAGGGCCGCCATCAGGACTTTTGGGGCCCCTTACACAGCTTCAGGCATGGGCCCCCTGGAGCAGAGAACCCTGGGGGGGGGGGGGGTGCTGCCGCATGAAATTGCCGCGAATTAAGAAGCGGGGGGGGGCCTTTACAAAAATAAATAAAGAAAAATATATATAAAATAGGGGGGTTGTCATCTGGGGCCCTGGGGATCTCCGGGCCCCTGGGGGCCTCCAGACCCCTAAAAAAAATGGACCTTTAATAAATAAAATGAATAAAAATATATTTAAAAAAAAAATATATTTTTTATAAAAAAAATAAATAAAAAAAAGGGGGGTTGCCAAACGGGGCCCCGGGGGCCTCCGGGCCCCTGTGGACCTCCGGACCTCTAAAAAATAATAAAAGGAAAAAAATTAGCCCCTTAATAAAAAAATAAAAATAAATATTTTATATAAAAAAAAAAAAAAAAGAGGGGTTCCCATCCGGGCCCCTGGGGACCCCCGGGCCCCTTACAGGTGTACTGCCTGTACCCCCCTGATGGCGGGCCTGCGTGTATGGACAGCCTTAATTTTCTTTTTTGTTCCCCCTGGACCTAAACAAGCAATTAACCTCTGCAGTGAAGGTGCAGCCCAACTGCAAGGGATCATTTTGTAGTTATCTGGATTTGGGCTTTAAATGCAGTTATTTTCTGTAAATCCTCTTCTTTGCTTATTGCAATTTTTGACTATACTGTTGTAAGTTTCTTTTCCTTTCTAGTTGAGGAAGAAAATATTTATTTTGATCACTTCAAAATACCAAGATCTACTGCATCATATTATTTGCTTAAAGTTTCTGCAAGCAGTAATGATAGTCATGCATGTAAAGTATTTGGTGAGTCCAAATATCTGATGGAGTGATTGTCTCTGATCCATTCAGGGAAAGCATGGAGGTCTCAGGAAAAGAGATCACTATTATAACAGTTGGATTCCAAATATGCCAGGTGTTGGAACACTAATGCCCTGTACACACGATCGCTTCATCCGATGAAAACGGTCTGATGGATTTTTCCATCAGTTATCCGATGAAGCTGACTTTCATCAGTCGTGCCTACACACCATCAGTTTAAAAACCGATCGTGTCAGTACGCGGTGACGTAAAACACAACAACGTGCTGAGAAAAAGTTCAATGCGTCGACTTGATTCTGAGCATGCGTGGATTTTTAACGGATGGACGTGCCCACTGACGATCGTTTTTTTCTATCGGTTTATTAACCATCAGATAATTTTAAATCAAGTTCCTATTTTTTTCACCGACGGATAAAAAACCGATGGGGCCCACACACGATCAGATCGCAGAAATTCCGACAGCAAAAGTCCGATGGAGCGTACACACGGTCGGAATTTCCGTTTAAAAGCTCACATTGGACTTTTGCTGTCGGAATTTCTGATCGTGTTTACGGGCCATAACAGTCGGAGTGATTTCCTGCCTTCTGTTAAAACATACTCAAGTTCCAGTCAGCAGAATCTCAGTGCTGGGGTGTGTGTTCAAGTACATACAAATCTATTTAGTAAAGTGATGTGTTAATTGTTGGCACTGTAAATACTGTATAATAATCATAACAATTTATTATTGCACCCACTGACACCAACAGTTTCAGTTTTTTTCTTTTACTGACACCGATACAGGTCTTATTTTATCCCACTGACACCAATGATTTGCCCTTATTTTTAAATATTACTGACAGCAAGGATTGGAACTTATTTTATTCCACTGACACCAATGATTAGCATTTATAGCAAACAGAAAAAACAAAAGTGTCCACAGATTCCAGGAGGCATTAGACTTTTACGCCTTGTACACACGATCGGACCTTTGTCCGACCAAAATCACATAGGAATTCCATCGGAGTAAAAGAGAACATGTTCTCTATCTAAACTCCGATGGAATTCATCGGAATTTCCAATGGAATTACTTTGATGGGACATACACACAGTCGGAATTTCCAATGGAAAAAGTCTGTCTGACTTTTTCCACTGGAAATTCCGATCGTGTGTACAGGGCTTAAAGGAGTTGTAAAGGAAAAAAAAAATGCCTAAAATTAATGGCCCAGATTCATAAAGCAATTACGCCTGTCTAACTGGTGTTAGACAGGAGTAATTTCAAATTTTGCGCGCCGTATCACATGATACGGCGGCTTCGGGCTTCGATCCGAGAGGCTTACGTCTTCGTAAGCCTTCGGATCTACGCTGCGATATTTTTGCGGCCGCTGGGAGGAGTTTGCGTTGTTTTCATGCGTCGGGATATGCAAATGTGTTTTTACGACGATCCACGAAGATACGAGCGGTCTTCGCAATCGCTTACGTCTGTTTTTTTTTTTTACGTACTGTTAGACCAGCTTTTTGCTGGTCTAACGGTGCGTAGCCCATGTTAAGTATGGCCGTCGTTCCCGCGTCAAATTTAATTTTTTTTTATTTTTTTTTGCGTAACTCGTTCGGGAATAGAAATGTCCGTAAACGACGCTACTCAAACAACGAATGACGTAACGACGTGATTTCGCGCAATGCACGGCGGGAAATTTGCGAACGGAGCATGCGCAGTTCGATCGCCGCGGGAACGCGCCTATTTTAAATCCTTCACGCCCCCTACTCGTCTAGATGGATTGCGACGGGAGAAATACACTACGCCGCCGTTGTTTACTGGACAAAATCTACCTGGATTCCACGTAGAGCCAGGTAAAAAACGGCGGCGTAGTGTATTTCTGATACGCTACGAGAATCCAATTCTCTCTGAATCTGGGCCAATGTCTGCAAGGTAGACAGACAGAATAGTGTAATTATTCTGTTAAAAAACGAGTAAATACCTATTAAATTCCTTCATCTATATCACCACCGGCGTTCTAGTTTCTGTTCTCTCATTCACTTCCTGGTTTGTGGCGCTCGTTCATTTAAGAACTACATTTCCCAGTATGCATTGCGGCACGCCCAGTAATTCACACCTCCTTGAAGTCTCTAAGGCCTCGTACACACGATCGGACATATCCGATGAAAACGGTCCGCGGACCATTTCCATCGGATATGTCCGATCGGGAGTTTGATCCGATGGCGTGTACACACCATCGGATCAAATTCCCCGCCGCCGGACGGTGCGGTGACGCGGCGGTGACGTTGACGCCGCCACGTCACCGCCACGTCACCGCACCAGGAAGTTAAACACTTCCGCGCATGCGCCGAATCCATTCGGCGGCGGCGGTGGTGGACGACATGTCTGCTGGTAAGTGTACTAACCAGCAGACATGTCGGGCGGACAGATTCCACCGGATGGATTTCAAAGCATGCTTTGAAATCTGTCGGGTGGAGAAATCTGTCCGCTAGCCCATACACACGAGCGGAGATGTCTGCTGAAACGGTCCATCGGACCGTTTTCAGCGGACATATCCCCTCGTGTGTACGAGGCCTCACACGTAGAGAGCGTGTAGACAACTACAGATGTAGTTCCCAGGAGGGGGCGAGCACTGACCACCGCAGTAAAGCCTCCCTTCACGATGGTGAGTAACAATCAGACAAGCAGGAAGTGAACAGAGAAGAGAAGAAATAGAGCAACTTCTGAGCAAAAACAAACAATGAGGAAGTGAAAAGAGGCAAAAAATGTTTCCTTTATATCCACTTTAAGCCCCGTTCACACGGTCGGACCTTTGTCGATCAAAATCACATCAGAATGGAATTACTTCGATGGGACATACACACGGTCGGAATTTCCAATGGAAAAAGTCCGTCTGACTTTTTCCATCGGAAATTCCGATCGTGTGTACAGGGCTTAAGCGTCTGAAAATAACAATCTCAATTGACTGTCCATCCAAGTTTCTGATATTCCCACAAAGATAGATCAGATAGAGTGAAGTTGAGTGGAAGTGCTTTTGAAGGACCACCAGAGGAAGGAGCTTAATTAAAGCAATTTATGCCAATCATTTTATATGTGAGGCATAATTATTTGGTGAGTGAGACTCACACTGGGAGTGGTGAAGCACTTTTGTAGTGTGACATTTACATTTACTAGTTTCATCTGCACAATTTTGATCTGGAGAACACTGTGGACCTGTTATATAAACATCATGTTGTAATTTTCGGACACTAATTAATAGTAGCTAGCGCCTCCTGGAATCTTTTGGACTTCCTGTTTGATATATTTACTTTACCGTTAAGGAGGCTGCAGCCTATTTTTTACTTTACTTTTTCTTATTTTGTATTATTGTTTGGTTATGGTTATGTAAACACATATATGTATTAGGTGGTTTTATGATATTTCCCCCAAAGAATGGGCTTAAATGGGGTTAAAAGGGTTTGTTTGTTATTTTCTAAATAGGTTCCTTAAACTAGTGTATTGTTGGTTCATTGTCCTTTTCCTTTGATTTCCCTTCTAAATGTTTTTTTTCTTTGTCTGAATTTCTCACTTCCTCTTTCTCCTCAGTAAGCTTGCCCCCATCACCCGAGCCATTCTGGCTGGGGGTTAGTCAGCCAGAACAGCTTACTGAGGAGGAACAGGAAGTGAGAATATCAAACAAAGAAAAGAAAATTTAGAAGGGAAATGGAAGGAAAAGGTAAGTGAACCAACAATGCACTAGCTTAAAGGATCCTATTTAGGAAATAAAAAAACTAACCTTCACAACCACTTTAAGGGGCGTGGAAATCATTAGCATTAATTTTATCCTGCTATTGTAAATGCTAGGGGTTGTTTTGGGCCATTGACACCAACAATGGGGTTTATTTTATCCCGCTGACTCTAATGATGGGTTTGTTTTGTTTTATCCCGCTGACCCCGATGATTAGTGTTATTTTTTTATCCCACTAACACAAACTATGGGGCTTGGTTTACTTGCACTGACACCTACATGAGGGTTATTTTTTTTCCCCAATGACACCAACAATGTGACCTTTTTTCTTTACCTACGGTGTATCTTCTGGTAATTTTTTTGTTGAAAACATAGCAAAGCAAATGGCAAGGTATCACATTAAAAGCTTTACATTTTGAAGTTGTGTCCATTTCATTGGCCAGACCCCCACACATGGAGCATTTTTCTTTTTGTCAACTATGCACTTTGTCAACTATCACATGTTTGGCTACCTGCATTTTCTGTGTATATAAAATGGTTCCCATAGACATTACATGATGATCTCCTGCTATGGCTGGATCGAGAGTTGGCTGGATATGGCTGGATCTGACAACTTTGGTGCCCTGTGAACACCATTAACTGAAGCTTTTCAGAGGGAGAAACAATCAGATATGGAAATTGTTACCCCATTATATTTGTGTTTTCTTTGATAAGCATGTGAAAAAGCTGTCTACAACTTGTCTTACCATCATTCATATTTGAGGGTAGTTTGATCATGCCTGTAAATTCCAACTTCCATTGCTAGGGTGGAAGATAGACCCCCATGACCAATGGGTGATGAAACGTCTGCTCATTACTTTATTGCAGTGGTTCTCAACCTCAGTCCTCAAGTACCCCCAACAGGCCTTGTCTGCAGGTTTTCCTTTATCTTGCACAGGTACTTTAAATCAATGGCTTGGTATTTTGGACACCTATTTTATCTAAGAGAAATTCCCAAAACATGGCTTGTTGGGGTACTTGAAGACTGAGGTTGAGAACCACAGCTTTACTGCACCAGAACTTGACTCTTGAGGGGAAAGGGGGCGAGCAGAAGTGTCAGGACGCCCACTAACACACAGCTCCTTTCTCTATCTGCAAAGTAGAGAGTGTCCTGACTTGCCTGCTCGCCCCCCCCCCCCCCCCCCCCAAGAGGCTTTCTACACACCAGGGAGAAAGCCTCACATTACTGTGTGGAGTTACAGTCAGTAGAACAGGAAGTGAGGATTTCTCAGAAGAAATAAGGACATTTAAAAGCAAACTGGAAGGATGAGGTAAGTGAAGGAGGACTGCGCTAAGGTAAAGGAAGCTATTTAGAGAAAACATTTTTTACCTTTACAACCCTTTAAGAGTTTTTTAACAATGTTTTATTGGCTGGCTGGGACCAAAGTTCTCACTACTGAATTCCATCAAACTGCGTTTGTCATTAATGTCAGAAATACTGTGCAAGACGCAGCAAGAGGCATTTTCAAAACATAGTATTGCTAGAAATATCACCACAAATGTTGCAATAAAATAAGCATTTCACATAACGCATACACAGTTCAGAGAACACATCTGATTGTTGATGTATATGGATGGACTTTGTTCCGAAGAAATAAAAGAGCTACAGGTGGGAATTATCGTAACTCCTTGTTTCAACAATGCCATAATTTGCAATACATTGGGGCAGGCGTCAGAAAGAAGCTAATCTTGCGCTAATTTGCATGTAAACAGAAAACACCCAGATTGCTATTGTCAGTGTGTTGCTTACATCCTGGTATAAACAGCTAGCCTAGAACTATATGGGGCATTTTGTTGCAGTACTAAAATCTCATTCAATAAACTACTTTTAATGTAAGCTGCTATACGGGAGATTTTTAGTATCACACAACATGTACTAAATGTACAGTATATATTTGTTGAGATACTGTATATCCAACCCACTGAAATTTTATGGGAAAACTCTCTGGGCACCTGTCTGCTATCAAACATATAATGTATGATGCACTTCAAAACCTTTATTATAGAATTTTTAAGCACATTATTTTTTCTGCAAGCTGCTCATTCTCATCCCACATCTCATGTGAAAAAAAGAGGTGGGCTGTGAGATGGAATGACTCGACCCACAGTTTAGGGTTTGACTTAGGCAGGCCATACATGGTTCAAATCTCGGGCAGTTCAGCAGGAACCAACCAAGATTGGAACTGTGTATGGGCAGGCTGAATATACCTTCTTTTATCTATAGATAATAGATATCATCTAGTATTGCTATAGCCGCTAGCAATAATCACTTTGTCTTCTTCCCCTGCCTTCCCCCACCAGAAGAAGACAATGGCCTGGTATAAGGGATTCCCACATCAACACTGTCTGTGTTTATGGGGGAACCAAGCACATTTATTTCCTGCTACCCCTGGTTGCAGGTAAAAAATGTGCTCCACGGACTGCTGCAGTGAAACCGCAGCTGGATATGTGTGAACTGAGCCTCAGACTGTGTTCACCTTGCCGCCGAGCGTACGCAGATTTGCATCCTTGGCTTTCGGGGGTCATACCGGGGTGATGCCCGCAGCTGCAGGCATCATCCCAGTACCAATATTTAGAGCAGGCGATCGGCTTTCCGGTGATAACAACCGATGCGGCTAAAAGCTGCTCGGTTGTTATCCCGGAGGAGCGGGAAGGGACAACCCCCCTCCGCCGCTCTAACCGGGCCTCCCGTTCCACCGGGAGACCCGATCCACAATGCGACTCTTCCGGCTCCTAGCCATAGACTGGAACGAAGCCGTAAAAGGCTTTGTTCCAATCTCCTGACTTAAGCACAGAAACAACGTCACTTCTGGTTTACAAGCTTGCCAATGGCGCTAGATTAAAAAAAATATACAGTATTCAAAATTACAGTTTTTCCCGATCTCTCCATAAAGAGTACCTGTCAACACCTATCACTCTCAAGGGATGTTTACATTCCGTGTGACAACCATAAAAGTGATAACATTTTTTTTTCAAGCAACTAAACGCTAAACTTAGACAGTTTATTTGGAATAAAAAAAAAACAAGGGTCGCCTTTTTTTTATTCTTACCTCCATTACAGCTCATGGTGGTATGAACTTACCAGATATCAGGAATTACCATTATGCTGCCATCCTGGATCAGATGAAATATTGGTTCTCCCCCCAGAAAGACAAACTATGGTTGAACGAGATTCCACCAAGAATTCTGACTTGTACACCTTGACGTTAGCTAATATTGTACTCCCAAAAGTAGTCATTCCCAATCTACTGAGTATTAAGGCCACATTATTTGCATGGAAACACATACTTTCCAAATCAAGACATTTACCTCCCCACAGAAATGATTAACTACTGTAAAATCCGAATGTCAGTAGACGATTGGATCAAACAGGGATATTCTCTTTACGTTAACCTTCCCCTGAATTATAAAAATGTCACTATGTGCAAGCTGGGAAGGTGTAAGCGTTTGAGGGATTTCAACCCGGAAAATACGTTAGAGATACCATCGATAATCTGGGATTATTTATCCCAACAGAGGGATTACGTTAAAAAAGGTATTTCATATCTCTACGACATACTTTCATCCCAACCAATTGAGAAAAATACTCATATGATAAAATAAGAGAAAAATGTAAACGTATCCTTTTCTTGGGATCAATGGAAAAAATCATTCCAAACAATTAAAAATGCATCTTCATGCATCGAACACTGGGATAACGCCCAAAAAATTACTAATAGATGGTATTTAACCAATTACAGCAGTGGTTCTCAACTTGGGGGTCAAATGATGATTTGCCAGGGGTCACCATATCCTGGGCTGTTCCTGAAGCCCACACCTCTCTTTTGCAGCCACCCAGAAGGGCTGTCCCTGGAGCGCACGGCCGCCCACTCAGCCTCTTTGCAGCCGTCCATTCAGTTCACGATATGGCTGGGGGGGGAGCAGAGACTAGAGGTCAGCTGACTGGTGAGAAATGTGAAGTGGGAGGGGCTGGAGGAGACCCTATCTCATGATTTTGGTAGAGGTGTCACTGCTACGAGACACCACAAAGTCAGAGACATAGTGAGTAACACTACCTGTGATTATAGTTCCCATTAAAGTCCCCACTACAGTTCTCAGATCAGCAAATGATCAAGAGCACCTATGTTGGCTGATCAGAACTCTCCCACCAGCACAGCCACTCATCCCAACTCACCAGCACTGCCACTCATTTCACTTCCAAGGAGTAAGGGAAGGAATAAAATAGAGAATACGTGGAAAGGAAAGGAAAAGAGGGGGAATAACACATAAAAAGGGAGAGAGAGATTAAGAGAAAGGGCAAGAAAGACTGCTAGATTGAGTTATGGGGGGAAGGAGAAATAAGGATAGAGAGATAAAAGGGAAAGAAAGGAGAACAGAGTGGTACAAAATGTACCATAAGGGAATTTAATACTTCACCAAATGTAAGGGTTAGGGGCGCAAATTACTTGTTTTGCCTTGGGTGCTGACAACCTATGAAAATTTTTACTGTTAGGGGTCCCCACAACTTGAGAAATTTTGTCAAGGGGTCACGGCACTAGAAAGGTTGAAAACCACTGCCCTACAGGCTATCTAAAATTTACCCTACAATGTTCCGACATTTGTTGGAGGTGCAAAGAGCAAACAGGGAACCTCCTACACACGTTTTGGAGTTGGCAATCATTGAGAAGCTTTTGGAAACTCAATATCATCTTCATACCAGATCTCACAGGTAACCTTCTTGCGCTTACACCTGCTACTCAGCATTA